>OMKQ01094826.1:0-24754 GCA_900302335.1 Phycis phycis
AAAGCCAGAGGTGCAGTAACCCCACCCCAGAGGTGCACTAACCCCACGCCAGAGGTGCAGTAACCCCACACCAGAGGTGCAGTAACCCAAAGCCAGAGGTGCAGTAACCCCACACCAAAGGGGCAGTAACCCCACACCTGAGGTGCAGTAATCCCACACCAGAGGTGCAGTAACCCCACACCAAAGGGGCAGTAACCCCACACCTGAGGTGCAGTAATCCCACACCAGAGGTGCAGTAACCCCACACCAAAGGGGCAGTAACCCCACACCTGAGGTGCAGTAATCCCACACCAGAGGTGCAGTAACTCCACACCTGAGGTGCAGTAACTCCACACCAGAGGTGCAGTAACCCCACACCTGAGGTGCAGTAACCCCCCGCCAGAGGTGCAGTAACCCCACACCAGAGGTACAGTAACCCCACACCTGAGGTGCAGTAACCCCATCGTGGAGGTACAGTGACACTGACATAACATCAAAATTCCACGCAGTATAGAGATGCAAAATAAAGGTTTGAAGCAGCCTTTACAGATTAAAACACTATTACCAGTCAGTTGTCATACAAGCTGTGCTTGTCATGTTTGTCTATGTGATTGAGCACAAGCCTCAAAAATAGAATAGGATGACTAAACATGATTGATACATTTTTAAGGGGTACATGTTGTACAACATCTGCCATTTTCAACTTCTCAATGTTAGATTCATTGAGTGTCAAACTTCAAACTTGTGTTTGCAATCGTACATATCGGTTAGACTTTTATATTTAAACTGTATTGTTATCTACAATTTCAGGCAATTTAGCGAAGAATAAATTGTTCTTGAACTAGCAGTAATGTCCCCGTAATTTAATGAGCACAGCAGACGCTTTGCTGACTGTTTGTACTTCTTACCCTTGGGAGCAGAAAGTCACAGTGACCTCATTATAGTAAACTAGAAGCACCCATTATAGTCACCAACATAAATAAATCTCAGTTACTTGTTACAAATCAGTGGCTGAACAAGGGAAAGGTCCCTAAATGTCCCTGCAATACCCTTCTTCTCTTCCTAGGACAGTCAAGTACCAAGTCCTCAGTAAAGACACATTCATACATTAGGTGCAATTTTTTAATGAACAATCTGCTTTGGTTTTTTTTTACACAATGCAACTAACACATCAGTTGCCTGTATTTCAAATATGGTCACATCATGCTGACGTCATTTACACATTTTACAGGTTTCTTTCATTTAAAAACCAAGGCAAGAAAACTTTTTTTAATTAGATTTTTTTTGTGATGTTCTTCACCAAATTTCCAATTCTACAAGATTGTGTTGCTCTAAAGCATAGCGATCCCATTTAGTCACGCAAACTTCGTGCATAACCAACACAAACTTGAATGACTGCAGCACCAGCTTACAGGGCCACAATAATTATGAATGGAGCCAATATTTCGATTCATAGCCACCTGCATCACTTTTGGATTGAAACTCAGTACTTTTATTGCATTGTCTTATTATTTATATGCCCTTTTTACTAATCCAAGCGCAATACATTACATTAATTATGCAGCAGCTCTAGCTGAATAGAATATTTCTTTATCATTTTCCATATCATTTTTCAATTCTAGTCAATAGGATTTTAGAATCTCTTTTGTGCATCAATCTTTGTACTTTTTCTAAAACAAATACCAAAACAAATGAACAGCTTTACATAATTGTTATTATTCAAGTCTTCTTTAATTCTAAAGAACATTCATTCCAGACAACAGAACCATCTTTTGAATTATCTTTATTCAGCAAAATAACATTGATTTTATAAATGTCTGCCCAACCCTTCACCCAACCCCTGACCACGCCCTCACCCTGCCCCTAACCCCGCCCCCTGTCCCAAAGGTCCAATGAACTCAGGACTTTGTGCCCCTTCATTCCCAGTGAAATAAACAACATCAGCTTCCATATAACATCGCTTTCTTAAAAGAAAAAAACTGGTGAGAAGATTCCAGACAACAAATAGCATTCTCAAATAAAGAGAATTGATTATATATTTGATCCACACACACAATAAACTATTTGGAACAACAATGACTTTGCCATTGACTGTAAACATGCTTGCAAAACAGGTTTGATCAAATGAAGATGACATAACTATGAGGGACATAAGAGTTGTGAAATCCACTTGTGATCCATGTCATATATACGTATGTGTGTTTCCATGTGCCCATTTATGTTTGCAGGTTTTGGCATTAGAATAAAGTCAACAAGTAATTAGCAATTGGCTAACATACAGTATCATTTCTCATCATTTTAGTGTGCAGGAATTCCCCATCATCATCCAGAATGAACACAAAATACAAGAGTAGCACAGCAGCCAAAGCTAAATGTATTGTTTCTGTCAGTTGAACACATGGTTCACTGGAGGAATTCTTAGCATTTCATCGGATGTTCCCGTTAACATTAGATTTGATTTGATTTGATCAATTTGGGATATAATGCAAAGTAAAACAGCATAGGCATTTTCCACACCAAACGTAATGTATTACAAGTGAACTAGAATAGACAGATACAAGAAAGGTAAACACCGAAGTATACTTGTGGCAAAGATGGAGCCCATAAAGGGGCAGGTACATTCTTTACTACGCTGTTGACAGAAGACTGAGCCATGTATAGAGATCATAATAAAGGACGTTGTCTTTTTGTGTTGGAAATCATGATTAGCTCTAATGAATTAGATTGACCTCAAAATAATCCTTGATAAATTACTAAATATAGCCATTAGAAATCTCAGCAATGCTTTCTTTTGTCAAACCCCCATCTTGGATAAAGCCAGTGGTCCAGCTGTTTATGAGTGTAAGCTATGCACACTGACATATTGGAAGGCCAGTTTTAGTTTTCTTTATGAAATATGTATTTATATATTTATATATCTATAATGTAATTACATACTACACAAATATAGACTCTTTTTTTGTAATATCTGACTACTGGACAAATGATCTTGTAAATAAACAATGACATTGTTAGTCTTCAATAAGAGGCGGTCAATGAGAGACAGTGTCCATATTTCACTTGGTAGTTTGAAGTACAGAAGCGCAGTAGAAATCCGGGCCTCTGTAAAGGTGATTGCTGTTGAAGTAGGTCAGAACAATGTGGGGCTAGGAGGCTAGGAGAGAGGAGAGGAGGGACAAACTGGGCTGTCCCCTTGGTGGAAGTAAGAGGCTTTTTTTTCACTTCAATCACAAGAGTGCATTTGAATGCAAACTAAGGAAGCCCTCCAAACGATAGCCAGGCTTCCCTCGCCAAACCGCAACACAGAAGAAGAGTGATTCCGAAGCCTGAGGACGTCCTTGTACCTGGAAGAACAAACACACACGGTGAGAGACAGAGCATTCCAGTCTTCAACTCCTTGGCTTGGGGTTCAGTTGGCAGAAACATCAATTTAGAATATCGAGATCTCAATGCCAGGTTTATCTTTTAGAGAGTATGCGTGTGGGGAAATTAATTCATAATAATATATCAATAAGAACCTAAAAGAGTTTAATAGGTGAGGCCCAAGAAGATTAAATGTTTTTGTCTTCTGCATAAGTGACAACCTAAGAGTCTCATCTCCAAGCCTACCACTCTGTCAAAGCAGTGATGACTAAGTAGTGATGAAACTATGCATGAGAATCTAGAGCTTCTAAGGTTCCACAGATGGATGAAAACTGTGAGACATGTGAGATAAATGTGATAACATGCTATGACATGTCATGCAAAATATGACGTGTCAACACCTCATGAGGTCTGTCCCCTTGCCCCTGATCCTACCCACTCAGTGGAGTTATCCCGCTCATCTACACAGCTACAGGAGAGGAACCTCCTCATGTACACAGCTACAGGAGAGGAACCTCCTCATGTACACAGCTGCAGGAGAAGAACCGCCTCCTCATGTACACAGCTACAGGAGAGGAACAACCTCCTCATGTACACAGCTACAGGAGAGGAACAACTTCCTCATGTACGCAGAGGAACCACCTCCTCAGGTACACAGCTACAGGAGAAGAATCGCCTCCTCATGTATACAGCTACAGGAGAGGAACCACCTCCTCAGGTACACAGCTACAGGAGAGGAACCTCCTCAGGTACACAGCTACAGGAGAGGAACCACCACAGTACACAGTACTTTTCCTCTAGAGACATCAATTGTAAACCAAATGTATGGGAAAACCCACAAAGTAAAGCTGCCACTGACCACAGATGAAGAATCTCATATTTTTGTCAACTCTAATAAAGCAAAATACAATACAAGAAGACAAGAATGTATTCTGCATGAAATAAGGATAAAGATAATTATTAATAAGAATAATATAAATAATGAGATTGATACCCTGCTACAAAGTAGAACATGATATCTTTGAACACTAGGCAATCAAACTGGATCTGCGCCTCTCACTCTAGTATGGCAGTAAATTGTCACGTGGTAACAGAGCACTGGAGTCTTATGTATGTATATTATTTATGTCCAGATGAATATTTATACATGTAGTATTTCGCTACATCCACAGCTCAGCAGCTTGACCACAAATCTTGCTGAGATTGAGAACTGGCCATACTACAAACTACAGAAATGTAGAATTAGCAATAGGGTTAGGGTCAGCGATAGGCTCCAGAAGTGTACATCAAATACACATTTTCCTCCAATCGACCTGCTGGACCATATATTCAATACATGGTCAATACAATATTCAAGATTTTGGTGGAAAAGATTGGCAACAATCACACACAGATTTCTGTCCTACAGTTTCTACCTTAAAATGTGTTTTCTGATAGTCCTCATATGCATCTGTCTGAGGATATTTATATTCTATTTTGGTGAAATAACTTTGACTCAATGTTTTATAAAGTGACCATTGTTTGAATACACCTTCCTTCCCCATCTGGACGAACTGAAAAAGTGTCAGGACAGATGTGGAGTTGGGATCCAACAACAGCTGACACACTCAGGCAGTGGCAGTACAAAGCAGCTTCCTCCCTGTGTGTCTGCAGCCGTCTCCCACACTCTTCCCCCAGCACTGGTGTGAGGCTGGTGCTGACCCTCCCCCATTGGGTGAGGGCCTGGTTGTTTCTACATGCAGCAATGCGAACAAGGACATTTGGAGCACTAGTTCAAATTCAAGTTAACCACAGTGCATCTGGCCAGTATTGCTCACCTGCCTCAAACCTCCAGACCTGTGAAAGAGCTCTGCCGCCCTCATCCTGTGGCCTGTCTTACACCAGGCCAGCATCACCCAGCTGCTTGCCAAGCTACAAGCAGGCACTTCAGTGTGAAACACACAAGACACAAGATCCTGCAACACAGTTGTCAGCATAATTTGCTGGCCTAATAATGTCCCGCTCTGTAGCCCAGGGGATTATTCAACTCTTCACCTCCATTCAGCAGCCAGTAATAACTCCATCTCTCTTTGTTATGCTTTAGGGTGCATACGGCTCTCGCAGCATAATGGACTTTCTGTTTCAACTAGCTAACCAGCAGGAAAATAATTGGCAGGCAAGATGAGAAGTGCCCAAAAATGATAGCATATCAGTAGTAAAAAGTAATACATATAAAAAACTTATCACATTTTTGTCCCAAGGCCAGTTTGAAGAGCAGGAATGTTAATCTGTACCTTTGAAACCAAAGAGCTTGCTATACCCACTGTTTGAAGGCACTTTCAGTGTGGTTGTTTTGCTCTGATAAGCAGCTCGTTTGTTACAGTGTTTGGTTGTTACAGCTCGTTTGTTACAGTGTTTGTTTGTTACAGCTCGTTTGTTACAGTTTTTGTTTGTTCCAGTGATTGTTTGTTACAGTGATTGTTTATTACAGCTGGTTTGTTACAATGTTTGTTACAGCTCATTTGTTACATTGTTCATTTGTTACAGCTGGTTTGTTAGTGTTTGGTTGTTACAGCTCGTTTGTTACAGTGTTTGTTTGTTACAGCTGGTTTGTTAGTGTTTGGTTGTTACAGCTGGTTTGTTACAGTGTTTGTTTGATACAGCTGGTTTGTTACAGTGTTTGATTGTTGCAGCTCATTTGTTACAGTGTTTGTTCGGTACAGCTGGTTTGTTACAGTTTGTTTGTTATGTTAGAGCTGGTTTGTTACAGTGTTTGTTCGATACAACTGGTTTGTTACAGTGTTTGTTACAGTTTGTTTATCACGTTACAGCTAGTTTGTTATAGGGTTTGTTACAGTTTGTTTATGATGTTACAGCTCATTTGTTGCAATGTTACTGTCACCCACCTTCTGTCTCTGAGGCCAAACATTTGTAAACATAGGCAAAATTGTCTGTAAACTTTGTAAACTGTCAGGAAAACCCTTTAGAATATCAACCACAATGGAATCATTTCAAACTCATCAGCTGCGCGGATGTAAAATTACAGTTGTTGCCATTTGCTGAATGTGGTTCCAATGTGTACAGCATGAGCCCATGTTGACCTAAAGACTGCCAAAATGGAGGTGGGTTGATGCACGTCACTAAGAAACCCTGAAGACGCCTCGTAGGAGAATGAAGCTACGCATTCACCAGGCGCATCAGACAAGCGCGACTCACGTACGATAACATGCATGTCATTAGCCAAAGTGAGCCATCTGTTGAGTCTGACCAGGCCTCCTCCCTACATGGCCTCTGTCCACACGGGAGTCTGGCTGCTGTGTTCTCCATGGCTAACACAAACCCAATGCTCCGGGGTTCTGAACTGTAGGTGTAGTCAGGGGCGATTCTAGGTTCTGAATTTTGGAGGGGGCTTGGGGGGGGCATTTTATTTGATGGCACAGAGATCCGGGGCTATTCCCAAAAGATCCGGGACTATAGCCTTGAATGCCCAGGTCTAATGACACGCCTGGGTGTACTTTATTACAGTTCTTACAAAAAATTTTATCTTTCCTGTTGCTTTGACCTCAAAAGTTTTCAAGCCCAATTAGGGTGAAGAATATCTCCGACCACGACGGAGGTTCTAACCTGAGCTGGGAACGTGTTCTGCGGGCTGGGCCAGGACTCCGGGACCCGTCCCCACCACGCGCTCGCCGCTGGTGCCGTCCGGCCCCGGAGGAGAGCCGGGCTTGCGTGGCTTCTTGTCGGTGAGATGTAGGGGGGAGGTCTTCTTCACGGGCAGTGTGGGCCGGTGGGGCCGACCGGTGCCGTTGACCCTCAGCCAGGCCCGCGCTTTGTGCTCCACCAGCTCGCCGTAGTTGGCTCGGGTCACGCGGCACTCGTACAGCCCCTCGTCGCTCTCGCTCACCTTGGAGATCTGGAGCTTGTGGGAGATGTCGTTGCCCTGCACCTTCACCGTCTTCATCACAGTTGGCACATCGTCATGGGAACATACAACACAACCTTCACCTCATGGCAGACGCTCACAAGCAAACAGAAGAGACCTTAACTTACACTGATTTTGTTCCCCTCGTTGTCAGGGTCAAGCTCTTCTGGCGTCTCCATCTGCAGACAAACACAATCAGGGCACGCATTCCTGGTTCAGTGAAGTTCATATTTTTTTATATACACTTATACTTAAGTAGTCTGAAAGGCTCAAGTAACACTCATGGTTGTAAGTCTTAAGAGAATGTTCCTATCTAAATGAAAAAGTCAATTCATTCACAAACACTGATTCACAACCTCCACAAACATGGTGGATTACTGTTGTGAATGGTCAGGATAAAACACATCAAACACATGCCCTGTGGCGCTACCATTGAGCATTATGTCGACCAATAAAAAAAAACCTTGATATGATCGATCACCACACGATGATCTATCCTCATCACGTGGTGAAAACATGTTCAAATCTTTTGTATACTTCAGTTATTGTTGACACATCTGTCTCATTGGATGACCCATCTTCAGAGTCTGATGCCGACTCCAGGCTGACAATGGGAAGCAGCTCCTAAGAGGATGTGGAGCTGAATGAGTGGAACAGGAAGTGGAGCCCATGGTCTCCTCGAGGCACCACACTAGCACTCAGGAGGACCAGCTTGTTGAAGCGTTGGACTCCTACCAGGTTACTGCTGGGAGAACACTTGAACTGTAGGGGACACTGGTGCCACAACACTGAGGACGTGTTTCTGAGCAAGCTTAACCCCTCTGAAATATGCAGAAGGATACTGCTAGGCTAGGCTAATGCTGTTTGAAAAAAAAAAAAGAGAGCAGCCATCCTCCTCAGTGCTGTGCAGAGGAGGCATCCATCTGGGTAAAGCAACATGCAAAACAAGCTAAGCTAGAAGTCGACTAGAAGTGAATGGTTTAGAGCTGGGATACACCACAAGGGAAAAGCCCCTCCTGCTCAGTTCCTCCCACCGCTTCCATGATAAACTGAGACAATTAAGTCCCACTATCAGCCGTAGACTCATCCCCCAGGTGCAAGAGAGCTCTTAAGGAGCTTTACTTTACCCATAGCCATCAGGAAGTTATGCACATTGGTGTCCTACTGTGATTTATCTCTATTATCTTTGTTGGTTGCTGATCAAACCTCCCCAACCTCGCCTGCTTTTTGATCACCAGTTGGTGAAATCCACTGTTTTTCAAGCTCACTGTGATGCTCGGGCGACGCGTGTTCTTCAAGGAATTCATACTTGGTCAACATCTTGACAGAACGTAAGAGGAAACATTCAGAGGCAACTATGTATTTATGTATCTGTATGTATCTTAAAGTATGTTCCACAAGATTCTTTGGAAAGAAGCACTTTTGATGAAGTCATATATTCTAAATACCTCATGTTGATGGTGTAATTATTTGGTTGGCATCTTTGGATACTTGGTTTCCTGTATGCATGTTCTAGCTTCGAGCTTTTCTGACCCTGTTCCATCAACCCCTTCAGCCTCACCATGGCCACATGAACTCAGCTGAACACACATAAACTGACCCCAGGCATAACAGCGTAGGTCTCTATTTATACTGCAGTACATGTCAGGATGTTTAGCAATTAGCAATTTTCCCTCTGGGATTATTAAAGTATTTCTGTCTGTCTGTTTGTTTCAATAATGAACATGTCAGAGGATGGGTCTATGGATTTGTTCTTAATTCATTTCATTATTCAAATGTATTCAATAGAAGGATTGGTTCTTCAAGCCCTGAGATGCAACAATGAACATTGTGGTTAATGGAGAAGCACCTTCCCCTGGCTGACCCCAGCTCTCCCTGCCAGGTGAAGGTGCTTCTGTTATGTTGTTACCAGGCTATGCTCCACAGTTGCTTTGAATCTCAATGCAATAAATCTCTTTCAGGATATGACAATGTGTCAGAAGTGCTTGAGAAAGAGAATGTGTCCCTTCAGGCCGGCCGTGGAGCGCTATGGGCGTTGATGTCTGGATGCCTTTATCAGAGGTTAATGAAATAGTTATCACTAATGTTTCCAGTGTAATGGTCCTGAAAGTCACCTGTTAAACCCCAGAGGCACATCTCTCTCACAGCTTCCCAAAGTATTGCTCAAAGCATTCTTTGAATAGTATTGATGTTTCTGCTAATGGATGTACAGACTACACACAGCAACCGGTGGGTCACCACGCTGCCCAGCAGGTTCCTCGCTGGCCTCACACCATAGTGACCAGCATGATGCCACGAGTAAGAACAGTGAGAATATTTAATTTTGTCACCCAAAACATTTTTGAAAATCCAAAGGCATTTTCCCCATCTAAATAAAGACTGTGAGCCACTGACTTATTCCAAAGGTGACTTATTCCAAAGATGACTTATTGCAAAGATGACTTATTCCATGAGCTGTTCAGCTTGATCTGGAGTATCTCAATCTGACCCTGGATGAGCAGGTTCATGTGATTTCTGAACGGTTGCCCAATGGTTACATTAAAACTATGATCATTGGTTGGTTATAACAACAATCAGTGTCAATTTCCAACAGCAAAACCATGTGGTAACCAGCAAAAATGCATGCATGCATGCACCAACTAAATGATAAAGCTCAGAAGACACAGCAAACATAGTCGTAAGCAAAATGCTG
This sequence comes from Phycis phycis, assembly GCA_900302335.1. Classification (NCBI taxonomy): domain Eukaryota; kingdom Metazoa; phylum Chordata; class Actinopteri; order Gadiformes; family Phycidae; genus Phycis; species Phycis phycis. The sequence continues at coordinate 9,936 of OMKQ01094826.1, forward strand.
CGCTGAACACACAAAAATTACACACTAAATAGTTTCCGTGTGTGAGACAAGATACAGGCTGAACCATTAATGCAAGGAGAATCTAAACTGGACCGATTGAATAATTCATGGAAAAATTTACAAATGATCAGGACATGAACACAACCTTCATTGATCACTCATTTCCGCTCATTATTCATAACCCATAACAATACAAATATCTAGAAATCCATAATTATGCAAAAGGGTAAGGTGGGGTAACAACCCCTCATCCCCTGCCTGGAGCACACACCTGAGTGAGGCCTCACAGCCATTACAGCCAGACTATCACAGGGAAGTTCTAAAGGTTTACCTAAGTTCACCTTTACGTTAGAAAGCCAGGCCTATGGGGCCTCACCTTTTGATCATTCATGTGCCAATCTTATATTGGAGGATGTGTGCTAAAGACACGAGGATGTGTGCTAAAGACATGAGGATGTGTGCTGAATACATGAGGATGTGTGCTAAAGACAGGATGATGTGTGCTAAATTATGAGGACGTGTGCTAAATACATGAAACACAAGGCATGGTTGTCTGTGATGGTAGACATTATGACATTACGTTGGCAGAATGACCATAAAAGTGAAAAGTGAAATGACTCTAGGCCTGTGTCTGCTGTACCATCCACCTGGAGATCCAGTGTGTGTTCCACTGGGCTTCGGTGACTGTCCTCTCGTATTACCAGCCAACTGCCCCTGTTCTGCCTCCGTCCCTCCAGCAGCACTTGGTTTGGTGGGCCGTGGACGACCAGTTGGGTCATGTGAGGAAGAGCTACAGCACCAAAATGCTGACTTCGTTTAAATTGCTTAATTTTTTTATTTGTTACTTGATCAATTTGTCCTCAATCAATTTATGTTGAATTTGCCATATGTGGACACAGTACACACAGTGGATTCTCGGAGGAGTCTGAGAGGATTCCATAGTGTGGGACATGTGTGTACACCATCCCCCACATCCACTAAGGCATGGTGTAGACCAGGGTTTAGATCTCAGACAAGCTCCTGTAGTCAGCGACCCAGCAGCCAGGACCACTGACCTGAATGAGTAGATGTGGGATATCATTAATGTGTCCAACCGGCTGGTGGGAGCCTCTAATGAACAGAGAAGAATAGCATAAAGCAATAGCATCACTGGGCCCAGATTGAACTGCGTTACCCGGCAGCCTGCATCTGCCTATGGGCCAACCCATGAGGGGAATCAGCCATGTTACACATATGCTGTAACCTAGATTCGAAACACACAATAATGTCAAACAACCACACAGAAACACAGTCCAGTAATGTTTATGTGCAACCAGAACTACCTTCATGTTTAACGTCGTCTAACTTAATATCACCTTCTCAGTTTCAAATGGAAATCCATTTCTGCTATGATTTACAACACATGAACCGTAGATTAAAAATGCTCTCACTGCCCATGTCTGTATCTCTGAATACATCATTGAGGGAAACTGTGAACAGGAGATATTGATAAGATATAAAATGTAGCCGGCTGCAAACGTTTGTGTAGTACAATAAATGATCTAACCTGGAAATGGAACAGGGCTCTCTGTGAGTTATGACCCTCCAGGCGTCTGCAATCATCTGGTGGTGGCCTCCATTGATAAAAGGATTATTGCCACCAACAGAACATGACTACATATCAGCGTGCGATCAGTGTTGTAACCATTTGACTGCAGCAATACGTTAAATATAATAATAATAATATAATAATGTAATATCCTCAGACTTGAGCTCCTGGAGGCCTGAAGCAATTAACGCAGTATCAATGTGTTGAGATGAATCTGTGACAGCTCCATTATCCCAGCAACACCAGAGGCCTGGATGACTCCTTTTCCTAGAGCTTTGCATTCATTGTGTGCCTTCATTCTCTGTCCATACTGTGAGCAAACGCATATGCACATGAGCAGGCACGCAAAATCTCCCTAACTATATTGCAACCAACTAAACCTTTCAAATTGTATGCATTTTATTTTCATCTTTTCCTCTCATTACTAATCTCTCCGATCTTTCCTTGATCTGTCATCATCTTCACACAAGCAGCACTGTGTACAGCGGAATGATCCACAACCTAACCTAACCTAAGCCTACCTAACCTAGCCAAACCAAACCATACCTTACCATACCTTACCTTACCTTACCTAACCTAACCTAACCTAACCTAACCTAACCTACCCTAACCTTACCTAACCTAACCTGACCTAATCTAACCTAACCTAGCCTAGCCTAGCCTAGCCTAGCCTAACCTTACCTAACCTAACCTAACCTAACCTAGCTTAACATAACCTAACCTCACCTAACCTAACCTTACCTAATCTAACCTAACCTAGCCTAACCTGACCTAACCTAACCCTGGCCCACAGCATTAACAGTAAAATCTCTTATTGCTCATGGTTTTTTATTCACAATTTCTGATCATGAATCAAAACATGTGTTATGAAAGTTGACATTTCACGTTTGTTCAATTTGATTTGGACAAACAATCCGATCAAAATTGCACAAATACTGATGTTCAAAGTGGGTTGGACTGAGGATTTGATTTAATTGTTTGATGTGTAAGGGTATTAGATTGCCAAAAAAAGATAAAAAAATTATAATCCATATTCAACTAAATCAGAACATTTTCGGCTGTATATGAATAACATATACACTTCCTTAATGAATACAAATCCAGGACAGCATGGGTGTTTCGTTTCCTGTATTCCACTGATTTATTTAAGACCATGTTTTGCAACACTGCTTGTCTGATGCTGAGTTTGGATCAAACCATCAGAAGAAAGACCGTTCAGACGGGATCACAGGCTCTGGTGTGGAGCTGCTGGTCTCCTCCCCTGGAAGGATGCCTGCTCCTTCACCAAGCACAAACACACAGAACCTTCTGGAGATCTAACATCCCATATGGTTTCCATATTATTTCCATCTCATTACATAGGAAGGAAGGAGAAAACATTATCATCACATTGTCAGTATCCACAGATATATGGAGATGGTCTGGAGCCAGATCAGACACAACGTGTGGAAGTGGATCTTGCGTTCTATTAGGTCAGAACTGTCAGAATTCCCTCAGAGACCAATAAGCCATTCTTCCAAAGCTTCCACGGGCTAAAAACCAAGGCACCGACCAGGTATACATATGGGACAGCTTCAATCATGCAACTGGAGGTTTCAAAAATTCCACGCCATCTTGTAACTCTGGAATTATAGTAATAATAACAATAATAATCCTAATGATTAGAATACTAAAAGCAACCAGTTCATGTAGTTGTAGTGGTACAGCAGTTGTTGAAGCCAGCCAGTCCAAATGCACTACGCTCTACGCGGTCTTACGAGGGTCATCTGCAGTGATTAACAAGATGTGGAGTCAAGCTTACTTTGCACCTGATTGGATCGGTTTGAACCAATCAGATTGGGCACAGCACTCAATCAGATGCCACAGCACCCAATCAGATTGTGCAACACCCATGACGTGAATTGTCCTTGGAGGACAGCCTCCGGGGTCCGTCTCGCTCCCTCTTCCATTGGAGCCATGAGCTTACCCTCCAAATCAAACTGTCAGGAGCAGTATTGATGCTGACTTCAGCCACAGCAGCCATGTGTCGCTTCCAAAACAGTGCTATTTGAGACTGCAGAGAAAAGCTCTTGATGCAATCTTTATATCTAATATAATATAGTAATATGGTGCCTTTTCTGCCCAGGTTTTGCCTTGTTATCAGACTGTATGTCACAACATTTCCAACAAGGTCTTCAGTGTTATCATCAACAGGACAGCGCCTCCATGTCCAGGCCACGGAGCTATCTGCCCATCATCTGGGACTGTCGAGTAGGTGTTCTCATGTCTCTGCAAGGCTGCACTCGTGTTGCGATGTTTGCCGTAGATGGAATCAGCGCCAGACAGTTTTCCTACAGAAGCAACTCTGTACTCAATAATAGATTGTATTTCTTAGAACCAGAGAGTGCTCAGTGTACCTTTGATGGTATACCTTTGAGCCGTTCAACAGAAGTGTGCTCGAACAATCTGTTCTTCCTACATAGAACAGTTCCACTTTGGTAAGTAGGAGTAGGTCACATAAGGCTTTAGCTGTCAGAATATCTCCCCCTCTGGCCACCTGTGAGTCTGCAATGTTCTTGATGGTGTCTCCACATCCATCAGCAGGACCTTTTCCACGTCAGGCTTCAGGGTCATTCCAGTTCACAGAGTTCGATCCAACATGAATTGGAATGGTCATCCTAAACGAGTTCTAGTGGTTCCTTGTGGTTCTCCATTAGGAACTGCAGGATCAGTTCCAGATCAGCCACACTCACGAGAGTCACAAATAATTGTATCTCATTTTTGGCATAAATACAAAATTCTAATCTGCACATTTCAAACAACATGTTATACTTCATTATGGGACTGAAACGTTCAGGAAAGACAGCAATAAAAACCCAAGATCAACTATATATATTCAATCAGATGTGCATTAAGTAGCCTTGAAGAAAATCAAGAATCACTTGTTGTTAAAATGCTGTCACCTAAATCAGAGTGGGGAGGCGACTTTCTGTAGATTTACTTTATTTCATATTTATAATAATACCAAATGATCCATAAGTCTTACTTCATAAAATATACTGGATATATACAGCATATATTTTACTTTGTATAACTTCAACTGTTCATTAATTTATTTGATTTATTTCCTATTCTATTTCTTTGAATTAAACACACGCTGGACTATGTACTGCAACTTAAAGGTAGGGCAGTATGGCACACCAGGAACCTTAAAACAACCATGAACCCTCTACTGACACTCATTTCCTCTCTCAGTCTTCATGTTTGAATGTATCACATGACATTTGGTCCACACAAAATCCCATTCCAGATAATCCTTCATACAAGAACCGAGGCGACTGTGTGACTCACACGGTCCGGCAGCTGTTCATCACACATCAGATCCAGAGGAATACAGTGACGTGTGTGCTGCTGACAACAATAGCATGATGATCACGGCTTGTTCAAGTGGATGTCTCAGATATGGATATATCATTTCTGTTCCTAATATATGCCTGTTTGGTCTATCACACACACAGAAAGAGCAGGGCTTCATATTCAGACTTCCAGCTGCATGTGTCATCATCTTCATCAGATCACAAATATCCATCAATCCAGCACTGTGGACAGTACTGCTGTCTATCACAGCATTCTCAGTGTACTAACCCTTCAAACGCCTGAGAATGCAGTGTGACACTTGCCATGGTGTAATGTATCTTAAATGTTCAATGGAAGGTTTTGCAAGAGGAAAATATGGACAACAGATGAACAGCAATAAAACTGTTCAATGCCAGCAATACCTCTTCTGCATGAATGTCCTCCATGCTGTCTGAAGACACTGGTGCTCGGATGAACCACCACTGAATCTCCAGGTACACGGACGCTGTCCCACTCTGGAAGGCACAGGCCATCTCGATGTTTTGCCCTTCCAAGGCTGTCGTGTTGGAAGGAAGATCTGTAAACTGCCCTGTAGAAGGTGGGGGGCAAGAGGGCAAACTCAGTGAAGGAGATGGCCTCGGTTTAGTGTTCACATAATTAATTTGTTATCAGCAGCCCACCTTAAAAACGAGAAGGATCCTTAATGCATATTAGGAATAGGTTAATGGTGGAAGTTCTATTCTTAAAAGTCCTATTCTATTGCTATGTTGGGTATTCTCTTGTTCTAGATATTGCTGTGTCATATTTGAGTATGTTCTACGTATTCTGTGAGTTTAGTCTTAAAACGTTTTAGCCAATTAAAAGTAATCAAACAAATGATTACTTTGAAATACACGTTTGTCGTTTATAGATAACGTCTCCGCATATTCCCTGACACAACATTAGTCAAATCAATGAAACAATCCAGAGATAGATGCGAAGCATGCATGTTATTTAATCTAAATGCAGAAGATTTGCTGCATGAAAGGAGGCTGCGGAGACACCGTCTGCAGCTGTCCGTGGTGCTGAACCTCTCGGTCTACCACCGTCTTAATGGCACACAGTCGACTCCTATTAATCACCTTTCAAACAAATGTCTTCAGCGATTCATGTCTAGGGCAGCTGCTTACACGGTGGTCGGTCCAGCAGCGATGATGGGCTACGTTTGATTTCACCAAAATCACACCGAGTTCCCTTCTAACAACACCAGTTGCGTTTTTCTACCAGACAAGCCAAATGGTCACCACTACGGTGAGCGTTTATTTGTGGTCTCCATCTGGAAGCACATCCTTCGTTACCGGCTCGCTGTCAAGCATCTCTATCTTTAATCTTAAAAAGATGCTCTGCACTTGTAACATCGTGTTCAGGCGTCGTCATCATCTTTATTCAGCTCACTTCTTACCTTCGAATGAGAATCCAATCTGGAAACAGAAACTGGCGAAGACGGCAAATCCAACAGTGTCATGCGAGTTCCACATTATTCCAACAGACGGGGAGATGTTTCAGCAGGAAGGGAACGGAAAGAAAATCTTCCACCACAGAAAAAAAAACACCAGCAAAATCAAAGAGTCGCCGGGCGGACGCGTGAAAGCGGAGCCTGCAGCCCCTGAACCATGATGCTGCTGCTGCTGTTGCTGCTGCTGCTGCTGCTGCTGCTGCTGCACGATGCTCCTCGGTACGCACCCCGACGGCTCTGCGGGAGACAGACAGGGTGCTGTGATGTCAGATGATGGGCTCCGTTCTCTCCGTGCGGCTGCAGAGGAGACGTCAGTGTGGACCCCCTGTGGCGCAGCGCCCTGGTGACCGGGGGCGGGGGGTTCTGTGGCTCTGGGGACCCGACCTCGGGCCGATGGCTTGGACTGATCAACCGCTTGATTGAGAATGGAAGCCCAGTGCTGAACGAGCACTTCATGAGCTAGATCGGATTTGGATTGTTGTCGTTCTGTCGACCGATCGATTCTAGAAACGACTATTTATGGGAGCCACGTGATTTGAATTGAAATATATCGCTTTTGATAAACCACTAGATTCACACATAAATGCAAGCTTAAATATATGTAGCCAATAACCCAAAAAGAACAGACTAAGAGAACACTGTTTCCATGAATCGCAGTGAAATGGCCTTTAGATTAAAACAAAAGTCGACAAACACCCTCCGTGGACGATCCCAGCTCCCAGCTGTCAATCAAAGCCAGCAACTCTTGTAGGGAGGCGGGTATGATGATGAGGTCCTTTCCACCTCACTGTTAACACAGGCTACATCTGTTGGAGGCCGTTACCAGCTGTGTTAATGGGCCATGCAAGAAACAGGTCAATTCAGTGGTTGATGCATGGATGCTAATGAATCCAGGAAAGACTGGGACCACTTATAAAACTCCTGGTAGTATTGTTAAAACAGCCTCTCCACCAACATTCAAGAAGGATGTGAATGGAATCTGGCTGTACAACAGGGAGAGGGCTTTCTGTCTGACTTTGCACCAGGTGATTACAGGTCTCCTGGTCCCTTCTTACTAGGAATCTCAACCAGCAGTCACCATCCCTGGTGCACACAGAGCATATTCACTGGGGGTGCCAGAATGGGGCAATCAAAATGTCAGGTGACACTGAAAAGGCCCCCGTTGTGGCTAACCCTAACCCTAACCCTAACCCTAACCCCTAACCCTAACCCTAACCAAACCCTAAACCGCCAGACCCTTCTCTAGACCTCCAGACCCTTTTCTAAACCTCCAGATCCTTCTCTAGACCTCCAGACCCTTTTCTAAACCTCCAGAGCCTTCTCTAGACCTCCAGATCCTTCTCTAGACCTCCAGATCCTTCTCTAGACCTCCAGACCCTTCTCCTCTCAATCTCCTCTCCCCTAAGCCTCCAGGCCCCATAACCTCCTCTCCCCAAAGTTAGAAAATGGTAGAAAATGGTTGGCTATTGTGAAAAATGCCGCATAAAGAGTTGACTCAGAACTCACCAAAATGTTTTTTTTTCCAGGTGTGTGGGCGTTACTTTACCGTGGATGACTTTAAACCTTCAGTCTTTTGAGTATGGGAACTGTGATCAGAGGAGACAGTAATAGGAGACTACATCCTGTCTGTTTTCCCCTTCCTAAAATGGCCGTTCACCGAGGGACTGTTCTAGGGGAAGTTTCAGTGTTGGCACAACGCCTTGGCAATGAGCTGTACTGGAATGACTTACAACAAGCATAACAGTTATGGCTCACAAAGTGTTACTACTGTATTGTTGGTTGGTGTTGGATTTGATAGACATTTGATAGTAGTTAATTATGAGTCACATTGGGTGGTACTTGTAACATATTGATCAAAAGAAAAGTTGACAAGTTACTATTCTGTTAGTGTTAGTCTATAGATGAGCACGGAGACAAGAACGATTATAAATTAATATGTAATTAATTAGGATTATTTGAGTCTATTATTATACTTTTCCAGTCTTTTCGAAGGATCATGCATTCAGAAACGGATACTTCTGCCTTCAAGCCTGGAGGAGAACAAGCTGCAGGTCTGGTGAAACCTGGGCAGCAGTCTGCTCCTCTCACAGGGGATGGCAGGGATTCACTTATTTAGTTTGTTAATTGCTGCCTAGCCCTCGAGGCCATTCCTATCTCTCAAGTTCACGTTCTGGTTATCTCTGCAAATCAGTCAGGCTTCGACCCCGTTGAAGGTATTTTCCAAAAATGTCAAAACACCAGAACCCTTCAGCACCGGGGAGCGAATGTCAGTCCTATTAAAGAAAGTGTAGCAATCAAAAGTGTGTTGATCCTCGAAGAACAACGTTACAATCTGCACAGAAGGCTTTTCTCAGATAACAATATGTTTTTTACTACCAACCAGATTCAGCAACTTCACCAGCGCCACTGATTGGCTGGGGTTTTTTGAACAACAAAGTCTGCAGCCAAATTTTGAAATCAATTGCTGCCCATCAGAGGCCAGACTGATATTTATTGAGAAACACAAAGGTGAATCTCAGGATGGCCAGGTCAGCTCACTGGTTTCATAATGAAGGCCTGTGCTAGGCCATGGTCTACACTGTGACTCTTACGGTGTCCTGTCTTTTACCTGGTTCCAGTCCAGTTTATTCTTATTGGTTAAAGGTTAATAACCAGTAATCCGTATTGATTATTATTATTTTAAAGTAACATTTTTACTTCAATACATTTGGCTCCTCTACCCAATGTCTGGGAGGTTTCTCCTCTTTCTAAATAGTTTCAGTGCTTGCATCATAAGCACTTAGCCAGAGATGTTGTATACTAGCAATGGTTAACCTAGCAATTGGTTTGCTTGAAACTTGTTCTGGTGACTTGCTTACTGTATTAACAGCAATGAAATGTTTCACCTTCTTCTGACAAATGTACTTATTGTAAGTCGCTTTGGATAAAAGTATCTGCTAAATGCCTTAAATGTAAATGTACAGTCTGAGTACAGAGAGGTTTTTGGTGGTAGATTTATAATTTTAATATTAAATAAATAAGTAAGAGATACATAAAAAGATCTGCAATAGCTAACCTACTTTCCATGAATAAATACATACATCTTGACCACCTTGCTTGTTGTTGGATAGGCAATCAGTCTTAATCAGCTTAAATCAATACCAGGCAAGGTAACATTATCTCTATCAATCTGGTTATTGGGTTACTAAGTAGCTTGGAGTTAATATAATCTTTCTTCATATTCTTAATGTATGCCCAGCCACTCGACTTTGTGTGTAAATATACTCTGTTTTGCAAAGTTATAAATAATGAAGAGGATGCAGTTTAAGGGTAGACTGAGTATTTTGTGAATTCACAATCATGAATTACATACTAATTTCTAACATCGTATGCCACCCTGTGGTGGCATGTTGCACTGAATGAATCTAGGCAGTCCTTTATATAAGCTACAGCCTGATATACAAGGCCTGTTCAACCCCTTTGTCAAGAGCACCTGAAGTTCTGCTGTATGCAGGTGATTTGAAGCCATGCCTTCACATCAGACTGATGTCACATCACTAACCCTGTGGAGCCCAGCAGACCCAGGCCTCTCATTAATTGCAGACCCCTGAGTGAACAGCCTCTTGACATCGATGGGCTTCAGAGGCTTTGTTCTGCACAGCTTGGTGGCACAGAGGCTGTGGTTCCCCTCCACTATGACATCATTCTGATGATTCTGGCCATCCATCTGCATTTTCCCCAATGGTATCTTCATAGCAGCCTTCTGATCGCATCTCACATCTGAAGCACCATGGCAGTGTCAAACACAAGCTCTCCCTACCAATCATTCCATGATTCATTGAAAATGAACGACCAAAAGAGACATTACTACAAACAGAATAACTAACATTGGTCATTGCAGTGGGACGTTGTGATGTACCAGCCCTATACACCATAGATAGAACTACATACCTTCATACATGTAGCTCCCCTCAAGTTTGAACATAAACACCTTCCTTTATCGGCCTTCCTTCATGCTAACAGGCATTTATTTCCAAATCCACGCAGTGAGCACTAGATAAAACAAACCCAATACATCAGAACAAATGAGCATCAGGAGAATTGAACAGCTCTCATCATGGCTGCCACTTAGATACGTCCGGGTCATTTTACGCTGTTAGGAACCTTCCTAAGTGAAAGAGACTATCCACCCTCAGCCCTGGTTTACGTTGGCAACTCTAAATTATACCTACACTATAAATAATGTAAACTATAAATTATAGTGCTACAATAAATAACCCTGACCAGCACACAGGTACTTCATTATACCCATACAAACCAACAACCAATAAAAAAGTATGCTGTATATAGTACTATATTATATAAATAGTATTACTTATAGTGAACCACAAATTAGCCCTAACCCATCAAATCTGGTTAGATAGGATTAGCACCAACACATGAAAACTGGTTGGATAGGGTTAGCACCAACCCATGAAAACTGGTTGGATAGGGTTAGCACCAACCCATGAAAACTGGTTAGATAGGGTTAGCACCAAGCCATGAAAACTGGTTAGATAGGGTTAGCACCAACCCACAAAAACTGGTTGGATAGGGTTAGCACCAACCCATGAAAACTAGTTAGATAGGGTTAGCACCAATCCATGGATCCCTGAGGGTGAACCAGGAAGTTCAGCAGGGAAGTACTTCTGGTGCTCGTGGTTGAGCTTGTTGGGTGGAGATCATGAGCCAGCTGTGAGCTACTTTGGTGGAGTGGTGTGACAACTTCTTCATGAACTGACATATTCATAAAAGTAAAGAAATGGCCATCGACTTCAGGAAAACCCCCCACTCAGTTATAATGAAGGGCGACAAGTACCTGGGAACAGGAATCATCACAGCTTCAACCTTTAACTCTTACACATCTTGAATCTGCAAAAAAGGACAGCAGAGACTTTCTGCAAAGATTCATATTAGACACAGGTCCAACTAGCAACACTTTATTAGCTTAAGGTTAATAAAGTGATGCTAGATGCCAGTGTGTTATGACCCCAGTAATTGTTGCCATGTCCAGATGTCAATGAGCCATGGTTTTAGTTTCGTCCCCTGCGCCTGACAGCCTGAGGCTCACAGTTCCAGCTGTGTGCAGAGTCTCAATGTGTCGCCAGGTCATTAAAGGAGGCTGTTTCCTGGCCTGACGTGAACCGAGCATTAGCTTTGTGTTTTCACGCCACGGCAGTGGAGACTTGGAGACACGTGGGCAGTTAGAATTCCTGAAAGTTGTCCTGATAATGACCATGGTTTTACACGCCTGGCACTGTGTGAAGCCTGAGCAACTCCAGGGGAAACACTATGTTGTATTGTGACTGACTTTCATAGTTATGGTACTGAGACATTTGTGTATCACAGATTGAACAATGTTGCCACCAGCCCATCTGAGGTGATGCGTTCAGACCGTGACATTCCCATCTAGCAGTTCAACTTCATTCAGTTGTTGGAGCTACATTTGGTTCACTAGGGACTAGTGAACCAACAGTTCACCAAATGTCTGAAATGATCATAATGATCAAAGCTTTTATTGATGGTGTAGCACATGACACTCCTGATTACACAAGCAGAAGGTTTGAAAACTCTGAGCCAATTAGGCCTGCAGAACTGTGCTGAACCGTGGGCAGAGGAAGGCATGACGACATCATCTGATGGAGGTTGAGAGCACTGAACCGACTGAAGTGGCGGGAGCCTAGCAATTAGAAATGAGAATCAGTCAGCACAATGTTATCATGACTCCTGAGGAAAGTCCCAAGATGAGATATTTGCTTGCAGCCTGTTTAGAGATTAGATTAGACATAGATATTAGACAGGAGGAGTTAACATACAGTGCTGATGGAGGGCCAGGTGGATGTTCAGGATTCCTAAACAATGGCTTTCCCAGTCCAGTTTCCAACTGGACAGAACACATTAGATGAACATAGAGAAGACAAAGACAATTCTAAGCAGGGATGTAAGATGTTCTCTGTCCATATTAGTTTGGCATCAATACTCTGCACAATTTGTCACAGAAAAGCATGAGGCTCCAACAGTATATCTGTACAATAAGGGAAACCTGCTGCCAGGGATCAGCGCAGAATACGCCTTAGAATGGTCCAAGACAAACAAAAGACTTGTCCAGATCAAAGACAGCAGCTGGATTCATGCAGCCACTGAGAGGGACTCTGGCCTCCTGGCTGGAAACACGAAGGTATCTCCTAGCCCTTCTGAGACAAACAGGTCAACACATTCTCAGCTACTGAGCTCCAACGGCCAGAGGTGATAACATCAACGAATGCACAACAAGCTGAACAGGTGAATTTTTCAGAGCTCGACTGGACTGAGATGTCGCATCCCAAACGTGTCGATGCATTAATGAGAGGCCTGCTCTTGCTGCCCACGCAGCCCGTTGGTGGGGTCATCGATTACTTCTACAGAGTGGAGAGAGAGAGGCCTAATACATCAACTGGTCACACCACTCTGTGGGGTGGACTCTGATGAAGACCTGCTTTTATTGATGAACACACAAAATGCCAGCTTCTGGACTCAAACACAGACCCTGATCTAAGCATTATATCAGGGATCAAATGCAGACCAGAACAACATCTCTTGACTGTATATCTTCAATATATCCTGTACATCCCACCATCTTGCACTGTTGATTGTTATTGTTATTATTATTGTCTATAGTTTGATCGTTGATTGTGATAGTCGATAGTTAGTTGTTACGCTAATTAAGGGTAGCCACAGGCTGCCCTTAATTAGTGACCATACGATATGACCATGGCTTATCTACGAGTCATGTGACCATGCAATATGACCATGGCTTATCTACGAGTCATGTGACAATGCAATATGACCATGGCTTATCTACAAGTCATGGGTGGACTGCAAGGCAGGCTCTTGGCAGAGAGCACATCTACGGAGACCACACTGATTTGTCAGTGGAAAGTGATGAATGGCTGTTTTCGTATTCAGAGGGCCATTCTCTTGCAGATTTGCGTCTTGCTGGAGCCGCAGTAAGTCTAAGGAATGCAGCAATCCAACTCTGCTCCACAGCATCTCCAAGTTTACCACTGAAGAGCTCCTGGCCACAAGAACCACTCAGCCATAGGGGCAGGGTGTTTGAACAAGGTCCCACGCTCGTCCAGGCCCTTATCTCTGGATACATGAAATTTCACTATTCTGCCACCAATTAAATAATCATAGACAGACTTTGATATCTTCACCGGAGCCATAGACTGCACACACAGCGTATTGAAGGCACATTGACTCAGATGGTGAAGAGCACATTTGGGACCTTGATCAAGGTGCATATAAAGACAGATGGCTTATTAAAGTTAGATGGCTAATTAGAGATAGATGGCTAATTCAGTTGATTGTGCATTCTGTCCATTTTCTGGTTTTATTTATCGAACTAAGTGAAGTGCATGCTTCCTCCAGGCGATAGGGTGATGCTGTTGACACCTGTGGTTCACCCACAGCAGGAGTGCTCATGTAATGAGTGTCACACACCCGTTCTGTGGTGGGGAATGTTCCTGCACACAGCTAGAAACCACTGTACACACCACAGAAGGCATGCCTCATGGTGATGCTGCCTGTGGCGACACCAGAGCCAGCGTGTCCAGAAGACAGGATGAAGCTCCATGGAGCCCGACCTGGACACCATCATGAGGGTAAATGCCCCAATGTATTGAAAACAAACATGCCCATACAACATTGATCGTTTTGATTAGGAACCTGTGAAGCTGAGAATAACATCTTCCAGGTGTAATCCACTAGATTCCTTGCATCCTAGTAGATGAAGAAGATCACATCCAGTTCACAGTTCAGTTCACAATAAACTGAAGGTCACTTGGTCTTCTCAGAAAGGTTGGGTTCTTGGCTCATCAGGCTTGCCTCTTAAAACTTTATTACAGTTTAAACTATCCATAACTCATGTGGATAGTAACATAGTCTGGCCCAGTACACACCCATCCAATCTACTTATTTTTCATCATCCGAAATACATTTGCAAGGCTTGCCACCTCATTTAATCAACAGGCTCCATCTGCCCATGTTAAGAAAACACAACATCCTGTCTACATCCAACATCGACATAGTCTTCTTCATACTCTTTTAAATTCACCTTCCTCACTATTCTGCTACACACTCCTTTCAGTAGTTTCTTTGAAGCCAATTTCCAAATGCATATATATAATACTAGACAATCATATAATACAAATCCATACATATAATACTAGACAATCATATAATACAAATCCATACATATAATACTAGACAATCATATAATACAAATCCATAAATATAATACTAGACAATCATATAATACTAATCCAGACATATAATACTAGCCAATCATATCATGATTGAATAGATGAGACCTATGTATCTATAGATCTATAGATACATCTA
>OMKQ01094835.1:0-12448 GCA_900302335.1 Phycis phycis
GTGCATGTGTGTGTGCACATGTGTTGCCAATGAGAAGTGTGGGGTTTGCAGCAGTTAGAAGAGTGTTGTGTGAGTTAGCTGGCAGTGTGTGTGTGTGTGTGTGTGTGTGTGTGTGTGTGTGTGTGTGTGTGTGTGTTGGTGTGTACTCAAGTAGTAACCCAGGTACACTTTTTGTCATGTATTCTTTTTCCACTTGAAAGTTTGTCTTTTGTTTACAGGAAGGCTTCACCCTGACTCCATTCTGTAATCCCCTTCCCCAGTAGTTAGTGCAGTAATCATCTGTAGAGGGAAAACAAACAGGACGAATATGAGCCTCTCCTTCTGCTTCGTGGTCACATGTGATGTTGCACAGATTAGAGGAATAGACGTATGCCGTCGTTAAATCAGAGCTGTCTTCACCGGAGACGGTAATGGAGTTTGATTGAGTGTGTGTTACCATGCCACACCCTGACCACTGACCCGTGTGTGTGTGTGCGTGTGTGTGTGTGTTTACATACCATGTTGAATGAGTGATGGCCCTGCTGTGGGAAGGAATGCGTGCATGGCACATGGCTACCGACGTGACTCTCAACCACTCACTCTTTTAGTTCACTTGCCAAAACAAGAGTGTGTGTGAGGGTGTGTGTGTGTGTGTGTGTGTGTGTGTGTGTGTGTGTGTGTGTGTGTGTGTGTGTGTGTTTGTGTAGTATGAGTATAATGAGGGTACTTGAGACACCATACCTCTCTCCTCTGCTCTCCTCCTCTTTCATCTCCCTCTCTCCCTCCCTCTCCATCCTCTCCTTTCTCCTCTCCCAGTCCCCTTCCTCTCCTCCCTCTCTCCCTCTCTCTGTTATCCTCTTGTCATTCCATCCAGCTACGTTGATCCATCACACGACTCTGTCTGCAAAATATGCTGTTTACCTTCTACCCCTGTAACCTCTGTCTCTCTCTCTCTCTCTCTCTCTCTCTCTCTCTCTCTCTCTCCCACCTCTCTCCTCTCCCCTTTCTCTTGTAATCCTTTTTAGGTCTCTCTCACTCTCCACTTCTCCTCTTCTTTCTGTCTCTCTCTCTCTCTCTCTCCACTTCTATGCCTATTTCTCGTCTGTCTCTCTCTCCACTTCTCCTCTTCTTTCTGTCTCTCTCTCCACTTCTCTTCTTTCTCTGTCTCTCTCTCTCCACTTCTATTCCTATTTCTCTGTCTTGGCGCACCAATCAAACGACAGGATCCATATGGTTTAGGGTGTATGGGATGGAGTGTTGCACGGGGTTGGGCAGACAGTCAGATGGCCAGATGGACAGATGGACAGATGGATTGATAAATGGATGAATGGATGGATAGAATGATAGATAGGCATGCATCCCTAGCCATCCATCTATCTTCCAATCTAACAAGACATGCATCTATTTATATATTGTTCCCACTGGACATTTCTTCATGGGTCTGTCTTTTATAAAACCACCATCTGACTGGTTAGATGCTATTCTACATGACCAACAATGAATGCTGTTGATAAGCGTTCACCCAGTACCATCCTATTGAGGGATGGGTCTTCAAAACCGTGAAAAAAAACAGAATTTATTTTAATTTTAGCTTCATTAGAAGGATATGTAATGTGATTATTGATATAATTAGCAGACAAAGCCGTGTGATTAACATCAACACACCTACAATCTTTATTCCGCTGATAACACTATTAAAAAACAATCACAAACACAATCATGACATTGACTAATGCCAGTGTTGTCTTCAGCACTTCAGCTTGCGTCTTCTTATGATCCACGCTGTTGCTGTTGTTGTTCTCCTGGCTGTTGTTGTCTGGGCAAACAACTCAACCGCTGTTCTGACGAGCACAACGTGACGTCGTCTCACGCTGACGCTGAGAAGCATGACATCATTTCCCACGCTTAGACTCTGTCCCTGTGGTCACGGAGCGTTGTGATCTCGGCTAGGACCGATTATGGATAAAACAAAAGGCAGGAACAGAGAGAGAGAGAGAGAGAGAGAGAGAGAGAGAGAGAGAGAGGAGAGAGAGAGAGAGTTAGCGCAGCACAGCCACCCACGCTCAGAAGCAAGGTAACACAATAAAGAAAGAAAGGCAATAACGTGCGGTACGACCAACGTGGCGTGGGCGCTTGTCGAGGTCCGCACAGTCTACCGGCCACCAGCAACCAGCGTTGGATAACAACCTTGTTTTCTAAGGCCAACGTGGACATGACATACACCACTTTGTCCGATGGAAGCCTTAAAATGTAAGCTGTAAGTGATGGGAGAAATTTTTAGTTAGCTAGTGCTACGGACGGTGTCTTGGTTAGGGACTCCCAGCCAAAAGATTCAATCCCCAAATGTCTGCTGTGCACTGGCCTTCTAGAGCAACGATTCCTTAACCCCTGCCTGTATCTGAATTCCCTTTCAGCCATGTTGGATAAAAGTGTCTGCTAAATTAATATAGAGTGGTAAATTCACATATCTATTGATTGATGAATGAACAAGTGATCCTGCATGCATGTATACAGTTTGACAATGATACTCGATACTCGTCGGCTGAATTCCAAAGTTCCGTTTCCCCTGGGTCTTTTAAGTTGAAAGCTCTGAACCTTTTCGGTTGCTATTCCTCTAACCAATAGGAAACACTCATCCCATTAGAAGATATATCTCTGTTTTATGTCTCTATAGGTTATGTCGTATAAACGTGAGGACGAGGTTAATTTCAAAGCAGCTTCCATCCAGGGAGAGTCCAGAACAAACTGTCACACATTCAAAGCAACAACACAATTAAACTAAGCTATCTGGGGCTATTATATGCCTAATATGCTCTTTACTGTGCATATGTTGTACTGCTTAATAATCATATATTCACATTGACATCTGTGTCACTTTATTAAGGGCTGCACTATTCTCTAAATGTAAATATTTTGCAACTATCCATTTGAAAACCTTTCTTTTAATATGTAAAAATGATTTCCATCTGGTCCCATTTGCATGGGTGCAGAATACCAAATGTACTGCATATTAATCACATTGTTACATACTAATTACCTTTCTGGGGGAATTTGTCTCATGGATAGCGTAGACCTCTCTTGGAATACTAATATTTATTAACAGCATATTACTGTGAAAGAGACTGTTCAAGCATTGACTGTTGAAGTAAAAGACCTTCCTGAAATCATGAAATACCCTTCTTTACATTTAATTACAATTCCTTGAAACAGAAAACAAATATATATATATATATATTAAACAATGATCATCTTAAATTAAGTATTTCCACAATGTGTCAAATGAACTATGCGTACTGCCTCGTCAGCATTTCTACGACACGCCTCATGAACTAATCTAAATACAGCTCACATGTGACTTACAAAGCCACTTGTTGTCAATGCTAGTCCACTGAAGTGCGATTCTTCAAGCAGAGCTACGACCAGCCAGAAGTGTCTCTGGGCACTGGAGGCCCCCGAGTCACGTAAAGCAGATGAGCTTAGCTAGAAGTGGTGGTGGAAGGAAGTGTATTGATCAATCAGGATCTGATTAGCGATAGCAGGAGCACTTAGTGGGCCGACGGGGTTATCAATATTCTTTGTGGTCAGGATATTAAGCTCCGCCCCAGGGGCCGCAATCACAACAACACAAACGTCCATTTTGATGTCCTCCATTATTTTATCAGAAGCTTTTATCAAACTTGACTCCCAGTGAATCAGATCCATGTCATGTAGAAGCAGGTAGGACTTCTCTCTCTGAGATGACTACAACAGGTAGCCTGTGGATGTTGCACCACATCCTCCCCCTCTTCCTCCACCTCCTCCTCTTCCACCTACTCCTCTTTCTGCTCCTCCTGCTGCTGTTCTGTGCCAGTGACCCTCAGCAGCTCCTCGCTCTGCTAAATGTCCACGCTGCCTCGAGGTGTCGCTTCTGTGTTGGAAAGTGCTCCGTTTAGAAGCAGTAAAGAAACCCCAGCAGAGGGAGAGAGCTCCCTACACCACCCCCTCCCGTCCCCTGGGGTGAGGGTGGGGGGTGTGCTGTCCATCCCAGAAATGCCAACATCTGCTGGAGTACGTACTGGGAGTGTGTACTGGGGGTGTGCACTGGGAGTGTGCACTGGGGGTGTGTACTGGGAGTGTGCACTGGGAGTGTGCACTGGGGTGTGCACTGGGAGTGTGCACTGGGAGTGTGTACTGGGGGTGTGCACTGGGGGTGTGTACTGGGGGTGTGTACCAGTGGCAGTGTGTTGCCCTATGGGCTTTGGCAGGGAGGATCATGAAAAAACAAGTTTAATCAATTCAGTTACCACATTTGAAATGTTTTATTAATAAACATACCAACGTGTCTCGCGAACAAACCGCCGAGCGAATCAGTTAGGCTTGAACGTGAGTGCAGATGAGTTCCCGAGCCCTAATTAATATTCATGTTTCCATTTTGATTGATGTAAACTTTAAACCGTGACAGCGCACAGTTTGTGGCCGTGTGCGTGCATAGATTAGGATGCCATACCTCTGAAGATGCCAGCGAAATGAAAGGTTTAGCCTGTCTGCCCTCTCCTTTCGCTCTAGTAAATGTTATTGACGTGATGTATTGATTCATTATGTTACATTTATTGTTGTTATATTTCAACCACAATACTACATCTACCACTGGTTTGGGTTTTCATCTGTTCATTCTCTCTCTCTCTCTCTCTCTCTCTCTCTCTCTCTGGACACATACTTACTATCACGCAACACCCACCCACACACATACTTTTTTTAGAGAAGACAGATAGAGACAGATAGATAGATCGAGGGCAAGAGATTGATGTTTGTATATATTGGAATCACTGCACTCCCGTGTGAACACAATATAAACTGCCCAAAGACATCAGACAGTGAAGAGCAACAGAGACAACTCAGGCAGCAATTTAGCTAAACTATTAAAACAGCGTTAATTCTGCCTCATTAAGGCAGGATTAGGGTCTTCCTGTCATCGGGGGATTCCTGTTCCCCTCTGTACAAAACCGGTGCCAAGTTCCATTAAACACTGGCAGCGCCGACACCCACAGCCCTTAAAATAAATGCACATGTTACTCTTTTATTTTGGCACTCACCTGTTTACAACCGCAAATGATATAAAATGGCGCGGCGGGTAAAAGTGCACTCTCGTCCCCGGCGTCTGTTTCCATACCGACGTCACGGAGGAGAGCCAGCAGCCGCGCGCGCCGCGCCGTTTGATCTTCAGACGGAGGTTTTCCTCTTTTAAAGCGGAGGAGCAGCGGTGACACGCGCAGCCCCCCTCGGGGGACGAGGCGCTCCGGGCGTATTCCACGCGCTTTTCCTCTCCCTTACATCTTTGATGTAAATGTTTAATAAGGTTAGAGCTCCAGCCTAATCGCAGCGCGTGTTCCTCTCGGCAGGCAAACGCCGCACGTGATCTACAGGGAAGAAAGACACAGACACGCTCCAGCCGTTTAGGATCAGGGCGCGTTACTTTCAAATGTTAATTGTTACGTGTTACGTAGGAGTTTGAAAGTGATGTTTTACTTTGCCTTCATAGTTTGGTTTTGAAGCGACGTGTCATACATGACTTACTAACTTTTGCGTTACTTTAACCTGTGCCGCCAAGCGAGGTGGAACAGTGGCCCCGTATCCAAGAGGTTTTTTTTTTTAGGTTGCTGGTGTGGTTTCTTGCCGTAGACTACAGACCGACTTACCTACACACAGCTTCCATTGAGCTATGACCTTTTTCTCTTTAGTTTTTTGATAAACAGTCATGGGAATAAATACATTTCGAATAAATCCTCAATCTTAATTTCTGCAGAACGGCAACAGCAAACAAAGGTCGTAATGGCACGTGTTAAAGTGTTTTATAGATTCATTGAGTAAATGCAGAACAATAAATTAACACGTGGACCCTAATTTGAAGGCAATCCATTACTTAACCAAAGTAACAAAAATCATATTACTGAAACTATAACGCAGTATGCAAGTAATGCATTTTATAGAAAGTATTGTCTTACTATAACATAATGTAATCAAGTTGAGCAGTGATAAAGTAACATCATCCCCAGCAAGGGGGTGTAGGACCAGATATAAACTTGCAGGAACATTCTTCATGTCCTCTCGTCACCTTGCTGGATAATTCATAACAAGTTCACAAAGTATTAAAAGCCCTCTGAGGGCTACGTCAAGGAAACCCACATAATAGATTCAACAGAAATATCTGGCGGAAATGTGATTTTTAATAAGAGATATTTTGACTTTTTTTCTGTTAAATGTTTCGTATTAATGCACTTAAGATGGTCCAAGGCCTGCGTTTATTTGGCACCTGTAATATTAATGTAATTTACTCACTTAAGACAAAAAACACTTTTCATTCACTCATCACCTGCGTTCAACTCTGTGTTCCCGTAGATGTGTTCAAGGAGTTTTTACATATACACTACATATATACTGTATATATAATCAATAATCATAATCATAGGTGAGACGTAATCATGTCTCACCTGTTCCTGGTAAATCGTGTAAAGGGAGAATTCCTGGCGTTGTGCCCTTATTGAGTGTTTTCATAGATTAATGGACTTACTATTTAATTGGTTGTGCTCAAACATAATAGCTGATTTATTTATACTAAATCTGAACTATTTATCTTCATTCATGTATTTTGCCATTGAATGATTATGTGTGATGGAATTGTACGTTTTTTATCTACTTCCCTGGCCTCCCCCTACTCTCATTCAAAAATTGATAATTCCAATCCAGGGCGCCGGCTGGTGGTGTATTTAAGAAGCTCATTCTGCTGGTAGAGTCCAGTCCGATTGTGTGTAGAGCCTGCAGCAAAGCTGTTTGTTTCACTTTTTGTTATGGTTGCAGAACAAACTTAGGGCAGCAATGACTTTTTGTACATCCATTTGTTTGGTTATCCTCCAACCTCTGTATGACCTCTACTACTGTGACAGTGTGTCAGCTTTGGTGTTTCCTGGGGCATGGGGAGCTGGGATGGTCATTCCTAGCCCTCCATGCCCCAGGAAACAAACGTAGAGATAGCATCTTGATAGTATCTAAAGTATTTCTATAATATATCTACAGTATCTTTACGTTATCTCACTATCTACAGTATCTCTACAATATCTCTATCGTACCACTACCATATCTCAATGTCTCTACAGTATAGCTACAGTTTATTTGCAGTCTCTCCAGTGTCTGTGTAGGGATTGTACATTGTGACGTCACATTGCAATGCCCACATTTTGGAGGGAGAGGAGCATACGAATGTTAATGGTAGCAATTGTGTTTTCTTCATTGTTTAGTAATTAATTGTGAAATTGAAAGTTATTATGTGGTGACATTGTTGTGTTTCAAACTGCCACAGTGTGTTTTGATTAGCTTCGGTTATGGAATATTTACATCTACTGAGGATTTGACATCAATACAAATCTCTTGAGTACTCTCAATATATCAATATATATATATATATATATATTGATATATTGCTATATTGGCAACAAAAAATCCCATGATGCATTCTGATGCACAAGCCCTATAGTATCTCAGTGTCTCTGTATCCTTCAAATATAGATGTCACACTGCAGGCCTGCATCGTTCTTGGTAAACAACAGCAACAGCAGCAGCATCCAACAGAAGGAGCATTTCTTTAGCTGTGTGAAATAAGCGCTTGGCCTGAATAAATCCGCCACTCTGGCTCTGATGAGTTGAGGTGAACTCTTGATTCTTTCTTTGTACAACAAAGCTGCACATGGACGGAGAGGTTGGAGAAGGTGAAATAGACTGTTGAATGAACATAGAGAAACTGAATGAATGGTGCTGGCTGTTAAATAGAAGAACAAGGTTCCTCCCATTGTTTTATCCCCATCTATGATCTCGGCTTGGAGATGAGGAATAGGTGTAGGTTGACCAGGCCATGGTTGAATGTTTAAATTATGGCAGTGACTTTCAAGTGAATGAATTACAGTGGTGGTATTTTCTTGTCAATTAAGCTCTTATGCAAATCAAGAGATGGAAAATGTAGCGGTGCACTCTTTAGTACGGTTCACCACGTCGTTTTTAATGATAGTTTTTCCTAATGTGGTTGGGTCGATGCTGGACGTGAGCTATTTGTACAACACGCCTGTGTGATAGCATTGTGGTAGCAGTTTTTGTTAGGTCAAATCATGTTGTCTATTTTTCAAAATCACATGATTGAGACAGACTTCCACTTTTTTCTGCATATCTAATTCTATTATAAATGTGTAAGAAATAAAATAAAATAAATGGAAAAAAACCCAGACTACAGAGCTCTGTTTCACTTCAACATTTATTAATTACCTGACCTTGCTTCCGATTCAGGTAACTTTTTGTAGCGGAAATTGTTTCTGCAATTGCTCTCCTCAAGATAATAGAAAAGCGAAGATATCTTAGTAATAGCGAATAAATCTTAGTAATATAACACAAATATAAATATAACACCAATACAACATGCTTAGACTATCATCACATGCTGTGTGCAGTCTAGACATATTGGGTTTCCATTGACTTCAGTTATACTCATACTTTCAAACATTCCAAACGTTATTATTTCTTATTACTTATCATATCAACTTTGTCCTCTTTGACATCTTGCAGCTTGAAGTTAGCAGTTTCTTTACCCTCTGAATTATTATTATAATACGATTTTATCAATTTGTTTTTTTTCAGCCTGCTCTTTTCTGCTGTTTCCAGTGGAATGTACTGACCTGCTTTTGTTGTTCTCTCTTTGTTTTTCTGGTCCATGTTTTTCTGTTCTTTTCTCTTATCATATTTTATCATATTGCCCCTAGGGCCAGATTGAGCCACCCTGGTCTGGAGGCTGCCAGTTTGAAAACCCTGACAATAAATAATAAATACAATATGTAAATACGAACAAAAAATAGGAATATAATAAAATAAATATACAATGGCCTTTGTTGCTGTTGAAACCCAGTGTAGCGGTGCTCAGTGTGTGTTTTCGCTAATGGCTTCACGGCCACCTCGTTAAGACAGAGCCATTCCATCTATTTATTTCACCTCATTATGTGGAGGTGGAGCGAGAGGGGAAGAGGACCGTCTCAACAAGGCACCACAAAAGAAGACAACAAACAGCAACACGCAGCACTGTCATCTCAGTTATGCTAACTGATCGTCACAGCGATGAGCTTTCTCTGGCGCAAGGTTGTAAACACTGGAAACACAATGAGGGAAATGGAGTGTATCGGCCAATTACTGCAATAACACCCAATCACATGATCTGCCCATTACTTACCCACAATTCATTTCTGTGATGCCAAACACAACACCATTGTCTGCTAATTCCCTTGATTCGCAAGCGTTGAGGGCACGTCGTCTGTGTGTCGATCTCTGACACGCAGCAGCTAATACATCTCAGTGGCTGATCCCAGGGCTCATGTGAGTCACTGAACTCCACTGGAAGTTTGAGATAATAAGTCTCTCGTGTCGCGGTTGCCTTTGGATCAGTGCACAATGTGCCCCTCTCTCTGTTCCTCCGTCCTGCTCTGGTCCAGAGGCGTAAACAGGTAGTGATGATGCCTGCCTGCTCTCCTTCTTTTCTTTCCCCATCGCTGGTCGCTCCAACGCCAGCGGGTCAAATTGGTGGCGTTGAAAGCCTTCTGCGGCGCCGGGCTTTGGATTAAAACAACCCCACCCTCTCGTCTTCTTCCTTCCTTCCTTGTGTTGCCCGAGGGCACCGGGAAGGGGTTGAAGCCCCTTGCAGCGGGGACTTAATGGAACCACGGTCTAAACTGGAGAGCACAAAAGCTGAGACTTTGGAGACAAAAGTGTAAGTAGTGGGAGGCTGCTTTGGGTTGGTTCCCAGAATGCCACAGTGGACTGGAGAACAGAGGCTTGGGGCAGAGATCGTTCTCTCTCGTGTCCACTGGAAATGAGTTCTGTCTGTCTGGAGACAACAAATGGACAATAACTGGTTAATTCTGTCGGCACAAACAGGGTCATGTGGTGTACAAAACCTACTGTTAGATTAGCGCTGCTAGAGCGCTAATGGTGCGTGGGTAATATGCCATTAGCGACCGCCGGTTTGATTCCCACATGGGTCCTGTTCTACTTGTCGTGCCCTCTCTTCTTAAACGCACGTTCTGTGTGTTCTACTGTGTCCTATATGGTGAATGAGTGGTGCTCCTGAAGGCTACAGACACCATTGAATGAAAATATATGCTTTAAATATTCCTGACCTGTCGGACTGTATCACAATCACTGCCTCTACAGCTGATAGCGATACAGTAGTTTGTTTATGTTAACATTTCGACCCATAATACGTAAACATAATTATTACAATAATATATACATATGTCTCCTCTCTGAGGTAGAAGTAGAGAATGACAGGACGAGAAATCATTGGGAATCACGCAATGATGAATAGAGGATACATGTAAATGTTACACAGATGCATTTGTCCTTTGTGGCATTCAGTGAGAAAAACAGCAGATTAGTGTATTTAAAGGTGCTGCAAGAAAGATTTGAGAGCTGTAAAGAGGGAGTACAAACAAGGGAGAAAGAGCAAGAATTTCAAAATAAGTTACCCAAAAAACACGCCCTCCCTCTCTGCTCCCTCCCACCTACATCTCTCCACCAATGAAAAGTGTTACATTCACACGCCTGTGATTGACAGGTTCGATGGATTCCCTGAATCCCTCAGGGAAGAGTTTCCCGGATTGGTCAGAAATGAGCAGGGAGGGGTTTTGAATAAAGTTTGTATGAACAAAATAGTTTCATACAGAGGCAGACGCAGTCAACCAGAACGGATATTCTCACAGAGCACTGCCCTCATTAATAGCTCTTTAATCTTACATCCAGACACAATCAAAATAAACGAGTGTATTTTCAGTTTTAACTCAATGATGTGTACACACAGGTACACACATGGAATACACAGGTACACACAGTACACACAGCTACAAACATAGTACACACAGCCAGCATAGCGCTATTAAAGCTAAAAGCACACCTGTGCTGCATTTCTGGTCGTCCATCAGGATTCGCCTCACGATTCTGGCTTAATCTCCAGATGTTTTCCTTGACCGCCATTGTACCCGCTGCTCTAATTGTGGAATTGCTGAAGCTGCTTGACAAGAAGCTCAATCTGTCAGGGGACCGACTAACCGCGGATGAAGTGATGTAGTGATTCTTTGATTACATCATCAGACATGTACATATCACGGTGCCGTATAGCCACATTTAACAAATGTGATTTGTTACTTAGTCTAACGGTTGTGATTGTCCAGATCATCAACAGTACACTTAAATAACTCAGAGGCACCTCGCCCAGTTATCGCGCTGCTGCCGGGGCTCGTTGCTTGAGGGATGTGAGCCTCGGCGCGAGGGATGTGAGCCTCGGCGTGAGGGATGTGAGCCTCTGCGTGAGCGTTAGCGCCAGGCTCTGGAACACAGCCCCCAGTGTAGCGGTGGGGTTTGATGCTCTAAGGTCCCACTGAGCTCCAGCTGGCCAAGCCATCTGGAGGGCGGAGGGGGTCGCGGGCCACCCAGGGCGGAGGCCCGGGTCAGAGAGGAGGTGTTAGCAACGGCAGGTGCCTCGGTGACAGCTAGGACGGCCTGACCTTTGACCCCGGCGTTACCCTGTGCTCCGTGTTCACGGGCATCACGGACCCGTCAGACCCCGAGTGCACGCCTCACACATGACGCCTCCTCCGCCATCTGCTCCGGAGGAGAGAGGACACGGGCCTCGGGAGAGGAGACGCACAGAGACAAAGATGAAGACATGGGGAGAAGAGAAACACACAAGGTGAGAAGGAGGGAGAGAGGGACGAGATGGAGAGAGACAGGGAGGATAGGCGAGGAGGAGGGAGAGACAGGGAGAGAGGCAGAGCCAGAGGGAGGCTGGGGAGATAAGACCATTAGGCGGACACTTTTATCCAAAGTGCCGTCCTCTTGGAGTGCGTACGTTCTTAGCATGGAGGGAGAACAGTGCAGAGCAAGGAACAGAAAGTGACAAAGGGAGAGAGAAAGGGGAAGAGAGAGAGAGAGAGAGAGAGAGAGACAGATGAATACATAAATGGAGAGAAAGTGTCAAAAGGGGAGTGAGATAAAGAGAATGGGGTGAGAAAATGAGAGAGCAAGAATGAGAGAGAGGGAGAGAAAATGAAAAATTACAGTGAGATAAAGATAAATGGGGTGCGAGAGAGTGAGACAGGGAGGAATGATAGAGACAGAGTTAAAGGCACAAAGGAAAAGGGTGAGAGACAGGAGAGACGGGGAAAGAGAAAGCGACAAAGAGATGGAGAGAGAGATGGAAAGGGGAAGGGAGATGATGGAGAGAGAGAGGGGGGACCCTATAGCTCCATGAAACATCTGTGCACCCTGGGGTGCTGGATAGATGGAGCTTCATTATAACTCCTCACTGTTATGACTGCAGGAATAAATAAGTCAGTGATTACGCTATTCAGAAATCATCTGATTAGTGAAAAGGATTAAGAGAT
The DNA here is from genome assembly GCA_900302335.1 of Phycis phycis. NCBI lineage: Eukaryota > Metazoa > Chordata > Actinopteri > Gadiformes > Phycidae > Phycis > Phycis phycis. The sequence continues at coordinate 12,423 of OMKQ01094835.1, forward strand.
TCCAACCACTCAGCTGCAGTGGTGTC
>OMKQ01094837.1:0-12999 GCA_900302335.1 Phycis phycis
TGTGTGTGTGTGTGTGTGTGTGTGTGTGTGTGTGTGTGTGTGTGCGTGCAGGTGTACGTGTGAGAGTGTGTGCGTGCATGTGTGTGTGCATGCCTGCCGATGTATTGTTGAGGTTTTCCTCATTGCACTAATAACCAGCGTTCCTGTGTTCTCTGCAGGCGTCAGAGAGGGAGCTTCTGTGGGTCATCCGCATCTGTGTGGTGCTGGTGGCCGCGGCCGGCACAGGCCTGACCTTCAGCCAAAGCAGTGTTTTCTCTCTCTACATGATGACCTCTGACCTGCTGTACTGTGTGGTTGTCGGCCAGCTGATCTGTGTGCTCTATTGCCGCCACGCTAACCTTTACGGGGCCATCAGCGGCTACCTGGGGTCCCTGCTGCTACGCCTGCTGAGTGGGGAGCCCCTCCTGGGGCTGCCCTGTGTCATCTTCTTCCCCGGCTGGAGAGAGGAGGACGGCGTGGTGACGCAGTACTTCCCCTACAGGACCCTGGCGTTCCTGACCTCTCTCGCGTGCATCCCCGGGGTGTCCTACCTGGCACGTCTGTGCTTCACTCGGCGTCTCCTGCCTCTCTCTTGGGACGTCCTGAGGGTGTTCAGGGAGAAGGACCGAGCAGACGGGGTAGCACAGAAGCAATGCCCAGGGAAATCAAACTACATGTGTAATACGCGGCTGTAGGGTTCCACTACTTTCTTACTAAAAGAGCAGACTTGCTCTCACCAGGTCGTGCATTGAGCTAGGAAGCTGGAATTGGAAACAGTTTTGGTCCGTATTTTAAAGTTTTAGTTCCAAAGAAAGTAGGCCTATACGTGCCATTATCTCCCATCTGTTATGAGCCTCATGCAGCAACAAGAAATGGCACAAGAAAAATGCAATGGCATGAATCCCAAAGAACTTGGGATTGATGATGAACATGAACAAACCCTCTGTTCCCTCTTTCTGTGTCTGTTAAACTAAATGGATTAAAAAACTTGAACTTGAACAATTAATACTTGAACAATTAATCAATTCATTAAAAATCGTTTACATCATAATTTATATTGGCATTTCTAAGTACCCAGAGTTGTATTAACATACAGGTCCAATAGCCACAGCCTATTCCCCTGGAAGCCCGGTTCTATAGCTCCAGGATCCATTGGACTTCTTCACAGCAGCAGCCAAAGGAGTGTTATAGGAGGATGTCCCAAAAAAAAACAAAGCATTGGAGACATTCTGTCACTGGAGTGACAGCAGAGGTGTTCACGGGGCTATAATGACCACCTATGAACCAAGGGGAAGCCCACCCAGAAGTCAGAATATGACCTTATGTTATACATATGTTGTATTTTTTTTGTTCCATTACCTCTAACCCCCGTACTGCCGGATCCATCCCCCCCTCTGCGTTCCAGGACCTCCCACTTGACAAATTAAGCACTGCAAAAATGTCAACCAAAGTAACGAATTTGTAATAAATTAATTGTGGTAATATTTCCTCTATGTTCTGCTATGATCTTTTGCCTGCACATATTAATTTGATTTATTGATATTATGTTTATAATAAAAATAGGCCTATTTCATAAACAGCTTATGGAGCTACTGCTTGGGACGTTGTATTCAAAGTCAAAGTTGCGTTAATGTCAACTTCTTCACATGTCAAGACATACAAAGGAATCGAGAGGACGTTTCTCACTCTCCCATGGTGAAACAGATAAAGTGCACAGGCATAACAGATAAGACAAGACATTTCCTAATAGGGGTCTGCACTCCCGCAGGGCGCGAGGCAAAATAGTAGACCGATCATAAGAACTTAGAGTACATACAGTCTGCCAAGCGGCTAAACTCCCGCCAAGCTCGTTGGGCCCTATTCCTCACCAGATTCAACATGTCCATCTCCTATAGACCCGGCAGCCGCAATGTCAAGCATGACGCTCTTTCTCGACAGTTCTCCGAGAAAGAGGAGCCTATGACCATCCTCCCGTCCACCTGCCTGGATGCCCCCCTCACCTGGGATATAGAGGAAAGGGTAAGAACCGCCCAAGGAGGTCACTCTGGACCCAGCACCTGCCCTCCTGACTGCCTGTTTGTCCCTGCTGCTCTCCGCTCAGACGTCCTCCAGTGGGTTCACAACTCCCACCTCACCTGCCACCCGGGGATCCAATGCACCAAGGATGTGGTTCAGCGGAGATTCTGGTGGCCCACATTGGAGGAGGACACCCGTGAGTCTGTGGGGGCCTGTCCAGTCTGTAGTCAGCATAAGGTTTCCCATCAGGCTCCTGCTGTTCTTCTCCACCCTCTGTCAGTACCCCACCACCCGTGGTCACATCTCCCTTGACTTCGTCACTGAGTTGCCGCCGTCCCACGGCCATACCACCATCTTGACCAAGGGCGATCGGTTCAGCAAGCTGGCTCACTTCGTGCCGCTGCCCAAACTGCCCTCTGCCAAGGAAATGGCTGAATTGGTCCTTCAGCACATTTTCCGTATCCATGGCCTCCCCGTCGATGTGGTGTCTGACCGGGGACCGCAATTCACCTCCATCTTTTGGAGGGAGTTTTGCAAATTAGTCGGGGCCATGGTCAGCCTGTCATCTGGTTTTCATCTGGTTGTTCTTCTCCAGACGGAGAAGAACAACCAGGAGATGGAGACGGCTCTCCGGTGCATGGTCGCCAAGAACCCTTCATCATGGTCCCAGCAGCTCCTGTTGGTCGAGTATGCCCACAATACTCTAACTAGCTCTGCCACAGGTCTCTCTCCCTTTCAGTGTGCCTATGGGCTCCATCCCCCGCTGTTTCCAGCCCTGGAAAAGAAGGCCTCCTGTCCGTCGGTCCAGGCCTTCATCCGTCGCTGCCGCAGGACCTGGAATCAAGCAAGAGCCGCTCTCCTACACTCAGCTGATCGCTATTCAGCGGAGGCTAACCACCACCGCACCAGAGCCCCCAACTATCAGGTAGGCCAAATGGTGTGGCTGTCCTCCCGGGATCTACCCTTACGGGGAGCGTCCAGGAAGCTGGCGCCCAGGTTCATCGGGCCTTTCAGGATCGAGAGGATCATCAACCCTGTGGCGGTCCGGCTGAACCTTCCCCGGTCCATGAGGATCCACGCGACATGTTTCCAGGATCAAGCCTGTCCGGGTGAGCCTGCAGTACCTTGTCAACTGGGAGGGCTACGGTCCTGAGGAGATGGCCTGGGTCCCTGCCAGGCACGTCCTAGACAAGGATCTCATCCGGGATTTTCATCGCCGTCACCCCGACCAACTGTCCAGGACCACTGCATCAACCAGGGACCCAGGTAGGAGGTCTACAGCCCCTCAGCCCCTTGAGCCACCTGGAAGCGACGACGAGGAGAACGAGGCGTCCTCAGGTGAGGACATGCAGGTAGATGGCAACATCTCAGAGGAATATTAACCCTCCTCCGAGCCCCCTCCTCCTCCCATGTCCGCGTTGGAGTTTTGGGATGTCGGGAGCCGTCCCTTGAGGGGGGGGTTCTGTCACGGTCTGTCTGCCACGCCCACTCCACTGCTCCATTCATCTTCCTTCACGGCTGTGCCGCATCAGGTAATTAGTAGAGGCTACAAATTAGCCCTCCACTATTCACCTGGTGCCAGATTGTCTTCGCTGTTTACTGCATGCAAGTCTCTCCAGCAAATCTCCGCCTCGTCTTTCCGGATCTCCGTTCGCCTGTCTTCGGTCCTGGTTATCCCGATCCTACCTGTCCCCGACTCCGATCTTCGCCTTGCCCTTCCTTATCCCCGCTCGCCTGTCTTCTGTCCTGATTTCCCAATCCTGCCTGTCCCTGACTCCGATCTCCGCATCGCCCTTCCTGATCTTCGTTTGCCTGCCCCCCGTCCCGGATTCCCGATCCCGCCAGTTCTCTCTGTTCATAAACTTACATAGAAATAAAGACTAACTATTACTTTCATCCCCATCTGGTTTGTGCTGCAATTGGGTCCTGTTACAATAGTGCAGCGCGGGACAAATTTTGAAAGCTCATTGTGGGTGAGGGCGGGATGATAGAGGTGCACTTGCGGGTGTGGGCAGGCGTGTTGATACACTGCACTCCCGCGAGTTAAATATGAGTGTAAAGTAAAATGCACAAATGATTAATGTAGGGCCTAGCGTACATAATTTGTGCTGGAGATTCTGTTTGGCAGCAATAAAAACATTTTAAGCAGCCTAAACTTGAGGATGTTTGGGTGTCGTTTGGGGTAGCCTAATCTCACGCACATGTGTTTAGAGACAATTCCATACTGCTACAGAAAGTGAACCTCCATCCTGCCTGCCGTCTTGCGGGCATTTGCGGGCTGGAGCGGGACATAATATCACAGATGTGGACGGGAGCGGGACATAATATCACAGATGTGGGCGGGAGCGGAACAAAGAATTACAATTCTCTTGCGGGAGCTTGCGGGAGCTTGCGGGAGCGGGACTGTACAATGCGGGAGCAAGCGGGAGCGGGACTGAACATTGTGTCCCATGCAGACCTCTATTTCCTAATACTTAAAGTAAACATACAATTTCACAACAGATAAGACATTTACTAATGCTAAAAAGACAGACAATAAAATGAAATATGCAATGTAGGAATCTGCTAATGTATGAGTAGGAGTAGCAGCATAAGTTTCTGTATAATTTGAGTTATGAGTGCAAAAAGGCAATTGGTAATGGTAGCAAAAGATTCTGAGATATATTTGTAACATTAACAGTGCAAAAGGAACAGTCAGTAATGACAGTAAATAGCAGCCAATTTCAGTCTGTGTGGTATGTGGTGATGGTAATAGTAATAGTGCAAGAGACAGTTTGTCTAGAGTCCGGAGTGTTATCTTTGGGGGGGGGTATTCATTTGGCTTGTTCTTTTTGTCATGATATTACCTGTAACTCCTGTACAAAATTAAATTGTCTGCTTTTGATATGCTTTAATGTGTTTGTTTTGTTACATGTAAGAAAATTTAATGTTTAATGTTACAGATAAAAACGACATGCTTTACATTTAGTCTGTATTACAGAATTCTAATGTGTTCCAAGAGTATGCATTTCCTATGTGTTTCTATTCAGGCCATGTTCACTTTAAGATCACATGATTCAGGCAGTGGTATCATCTCTGGGTCATTTGATGACGGTAATAGTGCTGTGATGACCAAAAGAATGTTAACAAATATTCTTGGTTATTCATTTGAGGTGAGTACAAATCAAAATACAACATGTGATTGAAAATTAGCTTTATTCATGTGAGATATTCTTTATTCTGATTTGTATGACTTTTTTGTATGTTTCAGTTTCACCTTTTCCCATGTGCTCCAATAAACCTGTGGAAGTGAGAAATTAGAGTCTTGGTGTTTCAGAGTCTTGGTGTTTAGGGAAAGCTGGCTGTCAGGGTATAAGTTAGACATACCGCGGACGGCACAGTGAAACAATGAAGCAAACAATGAATCAAGCAAACAAGATAAAGCGGATCAAGTTGGAAACTAACCGGCATGACATCGTCACACGCATCCAGTGGACGATCAATAGAGCATCAACTCTCCTCTGTAGCATGTGACTCGTGCGCCAGCGAGCCACATGCTACAGAGGAGAGTTTGTGTGGAAGTTCAGCAGCACAGGAGAACCCACACAGCGCATCGTTAAGGACACACTCACAAGTATGGGGTTCAGTGAGATCCAGTTAATCATCAGCAGGGTCTGCAGCAGTCAGAGCACGAGCGAGAGCTGAAGCAGCAAAGGTACGCCTATCTTATGCTGAAGAGGTAGCTAATCTGAGGCTACAACAAGCTAAGTTGGAAGCGTCTTTAGGAATGCTCAAACATAAAAAGGAGGCTGCAGCAGCCATTGCTGAAGCAGAGGCACTTGAAGCTGCTGCTGATGTAAAGAGTGAGAGACATAGTTGTGACCTGAACATAGACTCTGTTCCTTTAGAAGCCTCACAACGCTCAAAGCAGTATGTGCTTGATCAACTAGAAGAAAGAGATTCAGAGTTTCAGTCATATGATAACGGTGACACACAAGCAAAGACAGCGCTGGTCCCGAGCCACAACGTGTCACCTCCGCCACTAAAGCCTGAAGCCAATCCCTTCTATCCGCATCAGAACAATACTGGCTCCACATCGTCTTGTCTCACAACGGCCTTACATCAGCGCACACGAGGACCTTCACGGGTCATTCAACAGGTTGCCTGGGGACGTTCGTCTGCCTCACATCAAGTCCAGCAGTGAGTATGCTACTCCTGCACACTGCTTCATACAACAAAATTGCGACACCCAGCCTCCTCCTGCACGCCATGCCATACCGCCAGACTCCAGGCAGCTCACACATAAATGACTGTCAGGTATCTAGCCCGCCGTGAGCTTGTGGCTACAGGCTTGCTTCAATTCAATGGCAAACCCCAAAATTACAGAGCATGGAAGCGTTCCTTTTTTGACTGCCATCAGCGGCTTAAACCTGGAACCGAGTGAGGAGATGGATCTTCTGCTAAAGTGGCTTGGGAAGGAGTCAGCAGAGTATATTGAGCAGATAAGAGCAATACACATCAATCAGCCAGAAGCAGGACTGGTCATGGCATGGGAAAGGCTCGAGCTAACATATGGCTCAGCTGAAGCAATGCTCTGTTCAAATGCATCGACAACTTTCCGAAAATATTAAACCGAGATGGACCTAAGCTGACAAAGCTGGGTGATCTTCTGATGGAACTGCAGGCTGCTTGTCATGGTCTGTCTGTATCGTCATGTTTTGGTTGGTTTCCCCTGCGTTTCCCCTGTGTCCTGTTTTCCCTCTGTTGATTGCCCCATTGTGTTCGCCTGTGCCTTGTTCCCTCACCTGTCCTGTGTTGGCAATTAGTTCTTTCCAGCAAATGGACCAGCAAATGGACCCAGCAGAGAGTAACCCATACTGGGGCACCCATTCGGCACGGGGGGGACCTCGGTCAGCCAGACGGGCCACCAAGCCTCAGAACAGGCCAGCTGAGGCCAACCCGTTCTGGGGAACCCGTCTGGCACGGGGAGGACCGCGGTCTGCGAGACGGGCCACCAAGCCCGCAGCTCCGCTGCCCAGCTGGGGCTCTGCTACGGACACCGGGGGGGAGATGATAACCCTGTTTGAGTGGTTGTCACAGCAGGTTGTCTTTCCCCACTACCTGGACGGGCCGCAGCGACCTCCTGTCTCCGCCGCTGGGCCGCAGCAGCCTCCTGTATAATATAAAATAAATATAAAATATTAATAATGATAAAATATAAAATAAAAGTACCTCTTCAGAGCTCTGATAAAATAAACCCAAAATAAAACCCAGTCCATTTACCCGGGTGGTATGCTTTTAAAGTGTGGTGAGATCTCAAGCGCTTATATGTGTGATGCAACGGAGACAGCGTGGAATTGGACCTGTTTGTGATGGCGGTGAGACGCCCCTCTTCACGCCCTCTGTTCCCCGGCAGCGCACTCGTCTGCCCAATGTCCAGCGGTCCACTGGGTCATCTCAAGTTCTCGCATAAACAAAAAAACCAACCGGAGAAAGGAATTAGTTCACGGAATCCTCCTCACAACTTTGACATGTTCTGCCGTATTACTTGCTTAAAAGTGAATTCTTGAAAGAAAACTCAGTAACTAGCTCTTAAATTCAGTCATAAATTCAAAAAGTCATATTTTTCACTTTGTACCTCATGTACTTGAATTTGTTTTGGCTCCAGCTCTGCTGAGCACGATTTTCATTCTTCTTCTCTATTGTAACAGTTTCTCCTATCTGCAGCATTACCTTCGCCATCTACTGGGCAAGTTTAATATGCAGGGAAAATGCATAGTTGAAAATAGCTAGGAAACTAAATTAAATCCAATATAAAACCAGGAAATAACCTAAGACTGCATGTTGGCCATTTTATGTGGGTTACACGTAAATCTCTGATGTTATCCTCCCATCATTGTAATGTATATGGGATGGATGGAGGCAGGGCATTGTTCGTCATTGTATTTTTCTCTTAACCATTCAATGTTTCTATATTTTAAAATGTTCAATAAACAGGCCTATTGATAATAATGCTGATCTCATGGGATTATCTTTAGCTGATGTCCACACGAGATCAGCCAAGGATTTAAAACCTTATGCAATTCATTAAATTACATTGTTTCTTTGCAAGCCCCGACATGACAACAAATAGTGCTATATATATAGCCAAATATATCGGCCTTTTGAATGTGGGAACATGAACATGTGTTTCTGTGTTTTGCATCCACTTTCTTTCAATCTCTATATCATACCTCTATTAAAGATGCAGTCTGTATAATATCATGGCATACTGGAACGGACTTGGCAGAAATGTAATATAATATTCCTCTTTTTCGCTAAAGCTGAATGAGGGGCATAGTTTCATAAGTTTATTTGCACTGTGGTGTTTTGAGGTAAATCCCGAAATGGAGTTCGATGCAAGCTGAACTACGATTTCCTTGATCCTTTATTCATTCATTACTGTACACAGCTGTACGTCATGGTCTTCGTCATGTTTTGGTTTGATTCCCCTGCGTTTGCCATGTGTCCTGTTTTCCGTCTCTTGATTGCCCCATTGTGTTCACCTGTGCCTTGTTCCCTCACCTGTCCCGTGTTTGTAATTAGTTCCTTGTGTATTTAAGTCCTGTGTTCTGTTGAGTCCTGGTTCGAGTCTTGTCGTCGTCCTATATGTAGTCGTCGTTTGCCTGTCCCTGTTTCCCTGTCCTTGGGAGAATAATAAAAAGGTAAAATCTACTTGTGGCTGCATCTACTCTCTGCAATTGGGTCCACCTCCACCGCTAACCGTGACACTGTACTGTTTAACTTTTTGACCCTCAAGTGTTACCGTAGTATGAGTGAGTCTCGCAGGATTAACTTCATGTTGGTGTTGTGTTGATGGCGGGAACTCTGTGCACGTAAATTCTCTCTGTTAAACTGTGGTCGATGTAACGGGTACCTAACTAGATAATACTCCTGAAAATCAGGAAAAAAGGATGAAACAGGGCAACAGCTTCTTCATACGTTGGAAGTCTGTGGTTATCTTTATTTCACATTTTCTTTCAGGAATTGCATTTGTTTTATAAATCATCTTTAGGTTAAATGTAGAATATATATTCACATTAGAATGAGTTCCAATTACAATTGTCATACAAAACCCATAGCAATGTATTTTATACAGAATTAACACATAAATCATGGTCTAATTAAGCAAATAGGAAATCTGAATACATTAATTAGCGGTGATAAATTAAATAAAGTCTTTTAAGACCAGGATGTGAAATTGCATGTCTTTATAATCAGCACTAATTTACCACTTTACTGTGTCAAATGCTCATATGTACTATTACCAACTTATACATATACAACATTAACTGTTTACCGTCTTAACATAAACACATACGGTGCGACACATCTTTACGTTAACTTAACAAAGGGTTTTATGCATGAACCGCGCTAACATTAACACGTCTATGCAAATATATACGACCGAAGTGCGCCGCGACAGCACTTGGCATTCCCATATCAGGATCCCATATCAAGTTTTACGACACTAGAATGGGGTGTCCGGCTTGTCCTTGCCCCTAGACTAGGTCAGGTCACCCTGATCCTTGACCTCGATGTCAGTGGGTAAACACAGATAAGTTAATCAACAGACCTTATGGCACCCCTCCAGGCCCCAGTTAGAGAGGAGTGGTGACTTGTCTTCTTAAGCTTTTCTTTACCATTATTATATTTATATAGCATATAGGCCAGATGAAAAGTATATGTTAGCATAATAATGTAAGGTAAATTGTCTTCCATACTACTTGGCCAGAATAGTTAGTTAACGTTCTCATGTGGTGCTATGCTATTTGAGTGTTGTTTATCACATTACCAACCTGAAAATTAGGAAAAAAGGATGAAACAGGGCATCAGCTTCTTCATACGTTGGAAGTCTCTGTGGTAACGAGAAAACTTTCAAATAACGCACTGTAATCCTGCCACCTGCTGGTATGGAGCAAGTAAAACAAGTCCATATTACCAAGGAAATCAACCTTCCGAAATGCGCAAATCTTACATGTAACTTCAGCAACCCTTGTTACTTACAGAAAAACACACTAAAGTATAATACGATTCACAAAAACAAAGATAACATTTTTGCGGACGTCACATCGACAATAAAGAAGATTCTAACTTTCATTCGGATACTTTATTGCTCAAACAACATGGTGACGGAAGAGGGATCTTTCCTGAAGACATCACTCGGACAACTTCTCTCCAGCAAGTAGCCCACATTAACTTTGAAGGCTCGACCGCAGTAAGCGACAACATCAGAATGGCAGATGGATTCAGACGACCGGACCCTCTCGTTTTCGACGGGAACGTGGCAGAGCATTGGCGCAAATTTGAACGAGAATATAATATTTTCATTGCCGCCGCACACAGCGATAAACCTGCTGTAACGAGAGCTTATATACTCCTTAACCTCGCAGGACCAGAGGGGGAGCGGTCATTCACGTATGCGCCCGCTGTACTAGGAGAAGATGACAACGTAATTGTTCCAGCAGAGTCCAGAGAGGACCCCGGTTGTCTGAAAAGAAAGTTTAAAGAAATATGCAACCCTGAAACAAACGTGATAATGGAGAGGCACAACTTGAACACCAGACACCAAAAACCTAGTGAAACAATCGAGGCATAATGTGAGTACGCTGCGAAATCAGGCTAAAAACTGCAATTTTGGTGCACTGGAAAATTAACTGATAAGAGACAGACAGACAGTCTGTGGAATAAGTAGCGATAGTGTCAGACGCACACTGCTAAAAGAGACTGACCTAACACTGTCCAAAGCAATACGCATTTGCCAAATTACCGCACTCACTGAAAAACATAGCAAAACCCTCTCCACGCCAAAAACTGCGACAACCGCCAGTGTGGATGCTGTACAAATTAAACATTAAAAAAATGGTTGGGAGCGACCTGTGGAGCGACCTTTGCCGGAAGGCAAAGCTTTCAATTTACCAGTCGATCTACGTCCCAACCCTCACCTATGGTCATGAGCTCTGGGTAGTGGCCGAAAGAACGAGATCACGGATACAAGCGGCCGAAATGTGTTTCCTCCGCAGGGTGGCTGGGCTCAGCCTTAGAGATAAGGCGAGGAGCTCGGACATCCGGAGGGAGCTCGGAGTAGAGCCGCTGCTCCTTCGCGTCGAAAGGAGCCAGTTGAGATGGTTTGGGCATGTGAGCAGGATGCCTCCTGGGCGCCTCCCGTTAGAGGTGTTCCAGGCACGTCCAACTGGTAAGAGACCCTGGGGGAGACCCAGAACTCGCTGGAGGGATTATATATCATCTGGCGTGGGAATGCCTCGGGGTCCCCCAGGAGGAGCTGGAAAGCGTTGCTTGGGAGAAGGATGTCTGGACTTCCTTGCTCAGCCTGCTGCCACCGTGACCCGGCCCCGGATAAGCAGACGATAGATGATGATGATGAGAAAATCTACAGCCAAATGAAGCACTCTATGAGGGAAAATTCATAAATCTCCAGCTGCTGAAATTGTGGGTGAACCCATATAGTGAAACGTGACCAGGGTCCAGCTTTTGGCCAATAATGACACAACTGTGGGAAGCAGAACCACTACAAAGGCCAATGCAGGTCTACCAAGTCGAGCAGACCAAACAGACTGGAAAAACCAGTTGTATGCTGACTAACTGGCAGTGAGAGTGAAGATGCATTCACCACATTCACCATTGAAGGCTTGTCTTTGCATGATGATTAAAAGAATATTGACAAGGAAGGACGTTGTTTTGTGACTGTTAATGACAAACAATTGCACCTGAAAGTGGATACAGGGGCGAAATGTAACGTGTCTCTAAACACACGCAAACTTTTCAGGCACACTGAAAAACTGCACGCGCCAATTAAGCGGGTCAATCTTGTAGCATTTGGTGGCTCTATGATCAAACCAATTGGCACAGTGATATTACCATGCAAGGTAAATGAACAGCTGTACAACCTACAGTTTCAAGTGGTGAAAGAAAATGTTCACTCCATTCTTGGCCTACAGGACAGCTTACAGATGAAGCTGGTACCCTTAAGCAGTGATGTATTCCACCTAGACTGCGTTAAGGATCACACCCTGTCACAGACAATGTTTCAGGAATATGCAGACCTATTCAAAGATGAAATTGGTGACTTACCTGGAACATACTCAATGAAGGTAGATCCAGAGATAACACCGGTCATCTGCCCTCCACGTCATATCCCAGCTGCAATGCAAAAGAAAGTGGAACAAGAGCTCCAAAGAATGCAAACTCAGAGTAATTGAACCTGTGGATGGGCCCACAGAATGGGTTTCGGATTTGGTGGCCACACATACGAAAGAGACGGGTGACGTGCGCATCTGCATAGACCCCAGAAACCTAAACAGGGCCCTCATGCGCCCTCACCATCCCATGCGCATGGTGGAGGAGGTTGCTGCTCAGATGTCAGGTGCCATTATGTTTTCCATCCTTGATGCCAAAAGCTCCTTCTGGCAAGTCAGACTGGATGATGCCTCATCCCTCCGCACAACATTCACAACTCCGTATGGCCGATTGAAGTTCTTAAAGATGCCGCTCAGAATTAGTACAGCCTCAGAAATGTTTCAAAGAGCCATGGAACAAATCTTTGCAGGATATCAATAATAATCGTGGATGACATCATCGGTGGCAAAGACCCTGATGAGCAAAAAGTCAAAGTCAAAGTAGCTTTATTGTCAATTCCTTCACATGGCAAGACATACAAAGGAATCGAGAGTACGTTTCTCACCCTCCCACGGTGAAACAGATAAAGTGCACAGGCACAACATGTAAAAATAAATATGCAATGTGCAATGTCGGAATCTACTGTTAAATGAGGTAGATAGCAGCATAAGTACCATAAATAGTGCAAACAGTAGTGAGTATTAACAGTGCAAAAGAACAGTACGGACAATAAGGAATTTACTGGTAGTACTGATAATAGTAATAGTGATAATAATAATAAAAGTGCAAAAGGATAATAGTGCAAGAGACAGATGACACATTGTCCAGAGTCCGGGGGGGGGGGGGGGC
>OMKQ01094838.1:0-14418 GCA_900302335.1 Phycis phycis
CTTCATTTACTCTGAGGGGTCCCAGGTTATCTCTAAACAGCACAAAAATACCTCAGAATATACAACATGGCCAATGAAAGGAGATATTCCAAATCACTGTGTTAGCTTGATACAACAAACAGTATGTTAACATCAATAAGCAACAATGTCAGCACTCACTGAACTCGACACAGATATACATGGTTATTGTAAAGTTTTCATAACACAACAATAGGTGTTATCCTTCAATATGTGTGTGTGTGTGTGTGTGTGTGTGTGTGTGTGTGTGTGTGTGTGTGTCCATAGCCACACACCTGAGCAAGGCACTATACTCTGGAAAAGAGACACTTCGGTACTCCACCCACTGATCATCTGAAGGGTAAGATGGCATGACCCTTGACCTGGTGAAAAGGTCAAAGGTTGCAAATCTTCGGACAGATACCTGCTTGACCTCTGGACTGTCAACCTGCTTTTGATGTAAAACCTGACAGGAATGGCAATGAAGAGTGGAAAGAGAATGAGACATAAACAAGATAACTTAAATGCTGTCAACAAGTCTAGGCTTTGTGAGCTTGTAAAAAAAGTACTGAACGTACATGTAGAATAAATGCATTGCCCAGAGGGCTTTCAGTAGCACACATGATGCAAACATTAGATAATGACTTCGTTCAGATAGGAGCATGTTGACATCAAGTATGCAATTAAATAAAGCACTACATTCCATCCTCCTATGCTTTACATTATATCATTGGTGTGACATTATTATTGTTGTAATACTACAACTGTTGTTGTTAATCACCAGAAGAGAAATTGACCAGATCAGAAGCAAAAAAATCTCTTGCTTATTTTGAGACAGGCCACTCCTAAACAAGACACCTCTGAACCAAACTAAGGAATAAAGGACACTTGTCAGGAATTACTTATCCAATCAAAGCTCATTATTTGATTTCTGATATTCATCCTTCCAATGTCCAGAATTGTCTGTGTCATAACCATGTACGGTAAAGATTCTGCACACAGTTGGCTAAAGTCCCTGCTCACTGCTATGCATGCAGTGAGGAACCACGGTTCAAGGAGATAAGATGCAATGGACACACTTACCAAAGAGAGTTAAACTGTTAATGGAATATACTGCAATTAAGTTCTTATTCAATCAGTATGGATAATAGTGGCATACTGGCATTTGATATCTGCAATAGATTACCGATATTTGAGGGCAACATCATGTATAACTATGATGCGTTATTGTCATGTATTATTAAGTATAAGTGCTTGCGATGCATGCTCAGCTTATCATGACACTAAATGCATAAATGTAAGTTCGTTTGAATGTATCCCCTCAATAACAAAACATTATACCGAATGTGTTTCATTTTGTATTACACATTTAGAGCATGTTGATGGATGTCAATAGGAACACACAAGCAATTTGCCATAGGATGTTGGTATGTATTGTACCTGTCGCAGTAAAGTCCACCTCGCTCGGGCAACATCAGCACCAGCAGTCGCATCTCCGTCCAGTTTTGGTGTAGAATGCCCTGCATCCTTTTGGCTGTGATCTAGCAATGGCACTGAAAATCGTTCGTCTTTTTCTTCACACATTTCTCTCTGCATCTTTTTCGACGTCCTTGTTGGCAAAGTATATATATTGTAAACACAATAGTACAAACAGAAACGAATCACAGTGTATGTATAGTATCAATTGTAGTACTGAGGTAATGTAAGGAAAAAACGAGTTCGCTAAAGTGAACGTTAAAATATTCCTGTGAGCTGCAATCACCTGTTACAACTGCAACTGGCACGTTACTTCCGTACACTCAAGTCATTGGAGACATGGTAATCCATAACCGATATAATCGTTGTGAGTAAGGCGACACAAAAACGTTGTGTCTGTATCTGGGATGGATTACCTTGGTCTAGAATTATGCATGCGTCATTGCCGGCTTCTCTGTTATTACTTCCTGCACGCGTGTTTACATGTACAATGTACTGCATCGTTATAGCTTGAATATTATGAGTTCATTAACACGATCATATAAAAGGCTTATAATGTAAATAAATGGAAAGCAATTCACTGAAGGGGGAGGTTTGTTTTTTGTGGGCTGTAGAGAGCATTTAGCGAAATCTGAGCAATGTGCGCTTTATTCAGGCGTTTTTACGCGTTTACTCGTTTTCGATTACGACAGCTTGGCCGCAACAAAACCCCTCAGCTTGCAACATATCCATACACGGTAAGAGTGTTACATCCCCACGCTGCTCCACATTTTGGATTAAGTATACACCATTACACCGCTTAACTAGTTCGTCGATAACGTTAGTTCATGTATAATGTTGGCTTGTTTGTAGTTACACCACTGACAAAAGAGCCATGTAGGTTTAACATCAGGACAAACTGGTATAGCAATATGATACTGGGCACTGTGGGCTTTTTATGAAGTTCGTTTCTGTATTGGATTGTATTCAGACTGCGCTGGTGCGGTACACATTCTTTTGCATTGCATTATATTGTATGTAACATTGCAGCATATTGTGCTCAACGCATCAGCTTCATTCATAATGAATGTTTTATTATTCCAGGGCCCTTCAAAGCCAATTGGTAGGTGCCCCAAGCCTGACCTTGAGAAGTATACGACTCTTCAGAGGAACTTTAAAAGAAGACTGAGAGCGTCATACAGCATTTTTCCCGATTTACAAGATAAATCAGTGGTACGATTTTTGACTCTTCAGCATTTGACACTTTAGTGTTCTTCATAACTTCATCATCTTATTCTTTGACAGATCTGTGGACACAACTATGTGTATTCCCTGGAATGCCAAGGCATCTACAGAACGGACAGGAGGCTGAGTAAGTGCATGACTAAATCTAAGGGTAAGATAAATTGATATATTGGCCCATTAACCTGTTCCTTCCTGTCCAGATGAGGCTGAGGCTGAGCTGCTGCTGAACCTGGAGCAGTGCGGCCCTCGGGGGGAGTGGGCAGTCCAGAGGGTCCGCCTGTCCCCCACAGAGAGACACCTTGCTGCTACAATGAATAGTTCTCACAGAGAACAGGCCAAGTAATGAAACATGGAAGAACAAGCAAGATATTGAGAAGAACTACACCTGGGCCGTGTTCCGATATCCATACTTACCATACTTAGTATACTTAGTTTGAGTACGTAGTCAATGCCAGCCATCTTAGCTATGTAGTGGAAGAGGCGGAGCCAGACTGAGCCACACTCAAACACACTCACGTGTGTTTGGCGGGTGACAGGGCCGCGCAGCTGATAGTAATTTCCGGTAAGTGCACCATTTGGGACAACACTAACATCTGAAAATCTGTGCACTTAGTGAGTACGGGTAGTGTACTACGTTTAAGTGTACTCATGAAGTATGGATATCGGAACACGGCCCTGGATCATCATATATAGGAAATGCATTATGTGTTGAACTCTTCTCTTCCACTATTCTAACTAGTTCACTGTGATATTGTACTTAATGTTTCTGTCGGTTAGGTCCCTTAGTTTGAGAGTTTTGGAATGTTTGAAAGGCAAGATGGTTTCCCCAAAGCAATCAGGGATGAGATGCCCTGATTGAGCCTGGAGCTGTCTAAAATCTACATTGTCTCATCCGAGGCCAGTGCAGTCAACTCAAAAGATGTTCTCACAACACACATTAGCCACTCACTAATAACTGATGGATGGCTATTGTGTTTCTCACTACACTCAAATAATAACTATTAAATCTTGCCTACATCACCTTTGAGTGGATTGTGGTGCTGGTTGCCTGTGCCCAGGTGTGTGGTGGTGAAGCTGGATGAAGCGGCCTCCACTCCACTGGATCTCTCACAGATCATCTTCACCATGGACAATGTCTTCAGCTTTGGTAAGAGATGCTTTTAAAACCAATGTGAAATAGTTCTACAGAAGATTTCTTTATTTCAGTCAGTTTTAGATATTTACAAGTTACATTACATGATTTTGTTTATTATATCTTTAAAACATAATGTGTGGTTTTGCTCAGAGTGGGCCAATGATGACGTCCTGTTCTACACAACTCAGGACGGCCTGCGTTGTAGCCGTGTGTTTTGCTTGGACCTGTCATCACCTGCAGTCATACAGAGGCCTGTATTTGAAGATACACAGCCTGAGTAAGTAGGCACATTCATTGCACGTGGCGTAGGGAAAGTGGATATAGACCATAGATTTGATTTGGAGTTGCCAGCCAGAGTAAGCAAGGTTCTGAAAGTATCCAATCCAAAATGTCCCTCCCCTCTTTTCAAAAACAAACCCAGAGCCTCCCGAAAACAAACGACTAGCTATGACTCACTAACTTTAGCAATAGGTCTGTAAGCCTGGGAACCAGACGAATCTGCTAGCCCATGTTTTATTCGCTCTGACACGTGTCTGGCCCCCCTCCTGTTAAGACAGACTTCCAGCAGACAGGTTGGGCCAATCAAAACCATGTATCTAATATGGGGCGGGGTTAATACAATGACTGTACAGAGGAGCGCTGTGTGGAAGTGCCACTGAGGTGTTTTCATTAATAATCCTCATCAGTAAGTAAGAAGGTAGGTAGGGAGTGTCATGGCAATGTTTTTATGAGGGATTGTATTTAGGACAGATGAGACTTCTGAATGCAAAGTAGGTCAGAATAGTTATAGAATATAACAGCATGTCCACACTCTGTTCTTTATGGACAGCAGATGTGCTAGTTCAGGGGTCACCAACCTTTTTGAAACTGAGAGCTACTTCATGGGTACTGAGTCATACGAAGGGCAGTTTGATACTCTTCTGGAATAATAATTCAATATTTACTAATTTGCGCAGTTTGACTTTATTATTAATGATTAATGATACTCATCTACGTGACGCTGATCACGTTAATGATTTTTCCCGATAATTATCAACAATGACATAACAGGGTGGGAAACAGATAATATCAATATTCAACACTTTATTTTAATTAATCTATTTACATTTTCAGATGATCACTTCCATAACATTTCAAAGGAAAAATGTTTTCACTAGCCACTGACAAACCCTTTTAACCAATCATGAACTATGCTGCACCATGTTTGAAAAAGTTATCAATTGTGTAACGTTTAAGAAAAATCTACTTTCATATTTTAAAATAAATCTTATCACGTTTTGCACTTATGACCAAATCTGCTGCATTTTTAACAAAAATATATGTTACATTTCATGAACACATTTTTGAATTGAACATAATATTTTAATTCAACTTTGCTATGGCACTGCCATGTTGCCACTGACAACATCTGGTTTCTGTTTCTTTGTTAGCGAGAAGACTGGCATTGCATGCTGTTCACCAGTGTATTGTAATCTGGTATGTAACTGTGGTGCAGGCTTTGAGGTGGAGGTCATTTTGCAATGTTACAATTTCAATCTCCACCTGTCCAGCATCCAAGTTGAACGTTGCACTTAATTGCTCAGCAATGCATGTTATGTCCACGTTAATGAAAGGATTGGAAATGAATAACACATATGGCTCAAGCTGATCAAGGTCACAAAACCTATTGTCAAACACTTGCCCAAGTCTGTTTATGACTTGACAGTACTTTTCTGCAACTTTGACAAATGTCTCAGTGCCAAAAGCATTGTCTTTCAGCACCGACTGCACAGAGGGAAAGTGCAGCACCCTTTTTCTCTGTAAATACACAGAGAAAATATTCATATTGGCTTTCAATGCATTTAAAGCACTTTAACATTCCAACAACAATCCCGAGGGAAATTGCCTAAATCCCGAGGGAAATTGCCTTATCATATCAACAACCTCTTACCTTTCCCTTGCAGCTCGTAGTTCAAGTGGTTTAGTTTCCCAGTAATGTCCGTTAAAAAATGTAAGGTCAAGTGGCCACTCTGTGTCCTCTAGCAGTGAGACGTCTTCGCCTTTGGACTGCATGAGCTCTTTGATTTCACCCAAAAGTGACAAAAAAGGAAGTAAAACTCGTCCTCTGCTGAGCCATCGGATTTCTGCGTGTAGCAGCAGGTCACCATTCAGCTGACATCTCCTCCAATAGCACCTTGAATATCCTGTGGTGTTTCGCTTCGGAGCTGATGCTGTTTATGATTTTCACAAAGTTCATCACGTGCCCAAAGCCGATCACTTTTGCGCATAACGACTGCTGGTGAATGATGCAGCGGTAATGCGAAATTTTTGGGAAGTCTGGGTCACCTTTACAGTGAGTGATGAAACCTGTATGTTGGCTGATCATAGCAGGAGCCCTGTCTGTAGTCATCGCTACAAGCTTTTCAATGGTATCTTATTCTGCACGAAAAACTCCTTCACTGCATTATAAAAATGTCAACTGCCCCCGTAGTTGTCTTTAGGGGCAGTAGTGTCAGGAGTTCTTCTTTAGTGGAGACATTTTCAAACACCATCCGGAAAGACCAACAGCTGCGCTGTACTGCTGCTGTCCACGGACTTGTCGCACTGGATGCTAAACTACCTGCACTTTGCGTGATCCCGGTCCAGCTGATCGGCCAAGTTACCGGACATAGCTGACACTCGTCTAGCCATCATCGATGCCCCCAGTTGAACATCGGAGAGAGTGGAGATTGGATTGGTTCAATTTTACTCGTCAGTGTTAACAATTATCATTATTGCTTCTTTGAAAACTTCTCCGTCTGAAAATGCCTTCTTCTTTATCAGAAAATGTGTAGCTCTAAACGAGGCTTTGGTTGCTTTTTGGGAGTTTCTTGCCGGCCTCATGAAAAAAGAGGGGGGTAGCTTTTGGTCCCCGAGAGAACCGCTCCCACTCCCACCCCATGTCGGAGGCATCCACCTCCACCACAAACTGCCTCTCTGGATCTGGCATCTGGAGGATGGGGGCGGAGGTGGCCTTGAGGGACCGAAAGACTTTGTCAGGAAGGGGACCTTGGTGGATGTAAGGGCCGTTAGGGTCGCAGACACGGTAACCCCTAATAAACCTCCTGTAGAAGTTTGCAAACCCCAGGAATTGTTGCACCTGCTTGCAGGAGTCAGGGATGCGCCAGGCGGTGACAGCTGACACCTTGGCAGGGTCCATACTAATGTTCCCCCTCCCGATTACATACCCCAGGAAGGAGACAAAAAATGTGAAACTCACATTTTTCAGCCTTCACAAAAAGTGAGTTTTCCAAGAGCCGCTGCAGGACCACCTGGACGTGGTGGACATGTTCCTCCTTGGTCTTGGAGAAGATTAATATATCATCAAGGTACACAAATACGTATCTGTCCAACATGTCCTGCAGGACATCATTGACCAATGCTTAGAAGAAGGCTGGGGCATTGGTGGGACCGAAGGGCATTACAAGATATTCGTAATGCCCAGTAGGGGTGTTAAAAGCTGTCTTCCACTCATCTCCTTCTCTGATACGACATCTTGGAGAATATGGTGGCCCCATCCAGTAGCTCGAAGGCAGAGAAGATGAGAGGGAGGGATAACGGTTAATCGTAATGTCATTCAGGCCACGGTAATCGATGCACAGCCGCAGGGTTTTGTCCTTCTTTTCTACAAAGAAGAACCCCACGGGGAGGAGGACGGGCAGATGATGCCTCCTGCCAGGTAGTCGTCAATGTAGACCTCCATGGCCTTTCTCTCGGGGGCGGACAGGGAGAATAGACAGCCCCTGGGAGGAGTCGCCCCGGGCTGCAGGTCTATGACGCAGTCATAGACCTTCTCCCACGAAGGTAGGGAGGTGGCCTTAGCCTTGCTAAACACATCTCTAAAGTCATAATACTCAACAGGAACCCCCATCATGTTGGGGGCGGGACTGGAGCAGGTGGTCAGACGGGAGGCAGACGCCTGCTTAAGGCACACTTGGTGGCTATGACCTTTTTGTTCTCTTTGTGGAAATTCTCAACAAAATAGGTAGACAACATGACGATGAACATATGACCAACTGTAGGTTCCCAGTGTCTATTATTATGATACCACTAAAGAAGACATTTGCACATGACATACCCGTATCTGCAGCTGCTTTGGCTAGTTTGTCTTAAGGGGAACCATTCTCCCTCTCTACTGCCCCACTCCTTTGTTGACTCCTGAGTTGTCACTGGACAATTCCTTTGGTAATCCCAATTTTAAGATTATTTCTGTCATTTGGGCCTTTCTGTAATTAGGGCCTTGGAACTGCTGCATACTCGGCCACTTTGGTGGGATTTCTCCACCCATTAAGAGAAATTGCCAAACAATATGTTTCCCGATATATTTCCCAATATAATCCATCATCAGGTGGATAGTAGTGATGGCAAATAGTAGTGATGGCAGTGGGTGATTGGTGGGTGCTACTTGCTTTCCTGTTTGTGACACACAATACATTTGGCACAAACACTGCATGATTTGAGATTCCATGTGTACCTGTGCTGGTCAATGCTAGCTACCATTCCCCCCTTTGGTCCCTACCATGTACCTCACCGTCTACAGGGTTCCAAAATCATGCACAACACCTAAAGTTTCAAGTTTCAAGTAGTTTATTATCAAATGTGCAGCATCACTTACATTCCTACTGTACAATAAAATGTATTGAACAAGGCTCGTTCCAACATGGAAAGAAAATCACCTCCAACTGTCCACATGTCGAACCCCACAAATGTATGACAAATGTACTGATTGTAAGTCGCTTCGGACAAAAGCGTCTGCTCATTCATTCCTTCATTCATTTATCGTCCGCTTATCCGGGGCCGGGTCATGGTGGCAGCAGGCTGAGCAAGGAACTCCAGACGTCCTTCTCCCCAGCAACGCTTTCCAGCTCGTCCTGGGGGACCCCAAGGCATTCCCAGGCCAAATGAGATATATAATCCCTCCAGCGAGTTCTGGGTCTCCCCCGGGGTCTCTTACCAGTTGGACGTGCCCGGAACACCTCTAACGGGAGGCGCCCAGGAGGCATCCTGATAAGATGCCCAAACCATCTCAACTGGCTCCTTTCAACGCGAAGGAGCAGCAGCTCTACTCCGAGCTCCCTCCGGATGTCCAAGCTCCTCACCCTATCTCTAAGGCTGAGCCCAGCCACCCTGCGGAGGAAACTCATTTCGGCCGCTTGTATCCGCGATCTTGTTCTTTCGGTCACTACCCAGAGCTCATGACCATAGGTGAGGGTTGGGACGTAGATCGACTGGTAAATCAGCTCCCTCTTCACCACAACGGTCCGGTACAACGCCCGCATTACTGCTGACGCCGCACCAATCCGCCTGTCCATCTCGTGCTCCATTTTACCCTCATTCGTGAACAAGATCCCGAGATACTTGAACTCCTTCACTTGGGGCAACAGCTTGCTCCCAACCCGAAGGGAGCAGTCCACCGTTTTCCGGCAGAGAACCATGGCCTCAGACTTGGAGGTGCTGACTCTCATCCCAACCGCTTCGCACTCGGCTGCAAACCGTCCTAGTGCCTGCTGGAGGTCTGATGAAGCCAGCAGAACCACATCATCTGTGAAAAGCAGAGACGCAATTCTGAGGCTTCCAAATTAGACACTCTCCTCACCTCGGCTGCGCCTCGAGATCCTGTCCATGAATATCACAAACAGAATCGGAGACAAGGGGCAACCTTGGCGGAGTCCAACATCCACTGAGAACGCATTCGACTTTGTGCCGATGGAATATGGTATGGAATTTTCTATGGTCTGGAGAACGTGCACCCAGAGGCATCTTTCATTGAGATTTCAACAGAGAAGAAGGTGCTGCCTGAATCTCCAAACGTGGAGAGAAAACCCTGGACCATTGCTACACCACAATCTGGGACTGCTACACCAGGCTGTGAGAAGAGTCCATCAGTTGAAACAGTCCTCTGACCGTCCTCTGATGTCTCCAAAGGCAGCGGACATGGATTAGTCCTCAGACA
Source organism: Phycis phycis (assembly GCA_900302335.1). Lineage (NCBI taxonomy): Eukaryota > Metazoa > Chordata > Actinopteri > Gadiformes > Phycidae > Phycis > Phycis phycis. The sequence continues at coordinate 9,804 of OMKQ01094838.1, forward strand.
CCGTCTCCTGCTATGTTCACCATCAATGATGTCCTCCCCCAGAAGGCTGTGTGGTTAACCCTCACCCTCACCCTGATCAGAAGCCCTGGGGCGCCAGTGAAGCCTGGCTACAGCTCTGATCCCAGACACATGTGAAGTGGACTGAACACCTTCTAAACTCACTTTGGGAGGGACAGCAACCACCCTGCTGTACCTGAGTGTCCAGCCAATGGATTGAGGTCATCTTTCAAGAAGATCAAAAAGATCAACCCTCACGATGCACAGGGCTCAGATGGCATAGCAGGTAAGCACCCTCAGGTAGCAGGATGAGGGTGAGGGTTAGTCTTCAGTGACAGGGTTAGGGTGAGGGTTAGTGTTCAGTGACAGGGTTAGCCTTCAGTGACAGGGTGAGGATTAGGGTGAGAGTTAGGGTTAGGGTTAGAGGGTTAGGGTGAGGGCTGAGGGTTAGGCTGAGGGTTAAGGTGAGGGTGAGGGTTAAGGTAGGGTGAGGGTTAGGGTTAAGGTGAGGGTTAGGGTTACTAACCAGCACTCGAGGTGGTGGTGGTGACTCTACCAACCAGCACTAAAGGGGGTGGTGGTGACATCCTGTCATTCTCTGCTGAGGCATAAACACCTACTATATAAGTGTAATATATCTTATAATATCTAATAAATTAGAATATATTATATATTATAAAATACAATAAGGCATAATAGATGTCATAATGCCTGATTTAAAACAGTATAATATAAGCTAGTATCATGATAAGGTGGTAAAGGCATGTCATCAGCATGGAGAACAAGGAGGCGCATCCACTCAGCAACAGAGGATATATTTAGCAGGTCTGATGACATAGAGACACCGTATCTCACCATGACGGAAACTCAAAAAAAGAACTTACAAATAACGGTCTCAAGTGACAAAGAGACCATGAGGAGCCCTGACCCACATTCAGTAGAACCACCAAACCACTGAAGAACTCAACATGTCATGTCTAACCCTAACACCATCTGAGTAGTGAAGATACGGTCAGAGGTCAGAGCATTCAGTGCTTGGGATTAGGGTGGAGCTCATGTGACGCAAAATATAGAAAGGTACAACAGAGAGTTCTTATGAGTCAATAGTTATTTACAGTCACCTGCCAACACTCCAGATCCCACACACAACCCAGTCCTCAGTGGGTCCAGTCTTTTTGTTCTGCAAACTGTTTTACAATAGATTGCAAGCAAAGTGACTAATACTGATGACTTACTATCACTTTGTGATAGCAGCGTTAAGGGTGTTTTATGCCATAATAATTTTGGGATAGCAGGGTAAGGGTTTTATGGTGTACTAGATTTTGTTTGACTGGTAACTAATACAAATATCTGTAAAAGGATTTCAATTCGAATACATTTTGGACGTGTTAAAAGTATTAAAGTAAAGTAACGTATTAAAGTTGCTTGTCTTTATGAAAATACCTTGAAAACCTTGAACACCTACACTGACATAATCAATAGATCAAGGTAATTACAAGCTGCCGAATCTCAAAACATTTATAACAACCGTTTCGTCACCTTCAAGGCTCCTGGGTGCCGCCTAGAGGAGTGTGGCGATACTACAACACGTGAGAACGGGCCTGCTGTGTGTTCACCTGTAGTCTAATAGAGGGGGGTAACGAAGCAGATTAGAGCGTCAAACATCCGTCTCACCACTGGTTGGCCTACAGAAGGTTGTGGAGACAACAAACATGGAAAAAATAGCAACGTTCAAAATTATGCTGGAATATTTTACCCATTACGAATTTGTCTCAAATTCCACTTCTCTGCCATAGAACTTCAAAAAGTATTTTTTGTAGTTTGTAGTTGTAGTTTTGACCCTCTATTCTAAACAACAGGTGAACCAATGGGAGCATGTACATGACATACTGGTGTCAGGAGGCTAATCAACAGTACAACAGTACCACAGTACAAAAGTACAACAGTCATACCATGAGTACAACAGTTTGAATGCCTTGAAAACCAACAATGGAAACACAAAACAAACGCACACCAAGGACTTACAAACACTTCCTGACACAATCATGAGATCATGTTCTAAAGTCAAAGTGGAGGACATACTCCGGAGCTTCTGGAGACACGTGGAAGTGGACTCTTCCTTTCACAAGGTCTGAACATGATAGCTGCTCTCCTGTCACCCATGGAAACGCACTTCAAGATTCTCTGAGAATGTTTTTAACACAACATACTGCCTACAGAACACACAACATACTGCCTACAGAATACACACAACATGCTTTTTTGAATTCAAACCTAATTGTTCCACTCCTCAAATCTTAATTTTAGTGCATTTCTGGCACTAAACACCCTTTTGCAAAGAAAAAATATTTTGTATTATATAAATTTAGTATATGAAAAAACATGAAAGGATCTGCTGTTCTTACCTTTTGAGCATCATGTGTCTTAGTGATATCCCATTAGTACAAGGACATGGATTCTGACTATTTGTAATTAATAGTCCACAACTTTCATCCCTTCACTAAAGCATAGTCCATAACTACCTCTGTCTAACTCATCACTCACAGTACTCACAGCTTATAACAGGAGCATGTCTGTCTTTACATCTTCTGGCTTCTCCATCTCGGTGCACTAGAACCTTCAACTCAACATCGATCACCCAAAATGACTCACCTCAGTGTAGGGAGAGAGGGGAGAAACAGAGGAGAGGGAGAGCGAGAGAGAGAGGAGGGAGGGAGGGAGTGGAAGGAGAAAGGGGGGGAGGGAGATGGAGCAGGAGGCGAATGGGGAGGAAACCTGAGTTGGGACTCATCTCCTGAGTGGATTTTCCACTGTAGTGGAACTGTATCACCGCAGTGTCACACACACACTCACTCTTACACACACACTCACTCACACACACACACACACACACACAATACCATGGTTATGATTGTTTGGGAACAAAGTGGTGATGGACATGTGTGAGTCTATGTACCATCACGTGTCCAACAATGTCCAACGTAGCAGTAATAATAAAACATATACTGGTCATGAATGTTAGGGTTCACGTTTTGCACTTTATGCAATTTCCCTCGGGATCATTAAAGTACTTCTGTCTGTCTGTCTGTCTGTCTGTCTGATCATTCTGCATTAACGTGATGAATTCAACGTGATGAAATCAACCAAACAAGCTGAAATCCCCCCAGACATTAGAATGTGTAAAGACAACACAAGAGAGGCATGGAAAGAGAGACGAGGACACTAGATATGCTGAACACACAGGATGTATAATTCAGAAGCTCCAGTGGTGCCTCCATTCACCTGCTCCCACCGTGCAGGCTGACCCAAACCCTACTAAGCCTAGTAACCTTACCCTACTAAGCCTACTAACATTAACCCTACTAACCTAACACTACTAAGCCGACTAACACTAGAAGAAGAAGGACATTTAGCAGACGCTTTTGTCCGAAGCAACTTACAATCATGTCATACGTTTGTGGGGTTCAGTGTCTAACCCTGTCTAACCCTACTAACTCTAACCCTGCTAATCCTACTGGAGCAGGTCGTCCGCTGACCGTAGAGTTGGTGGTTCGATTCCCTCGATCCCCATCTCCAAACTCTCTGCATGTCAAAGTGTCCTTGAGCGCTGAACATAGCAACCCACTGTTCCTATGCACCATGGGTCTAATGCAGAGAACACATTCTGTTCCCATTTCAAAACAACACTGAGCATAACCAAGAAAGCTCTAAAGGTCTTCTACTAACCACTACAACACTGGAGATATTCAGACATTATTCTAACAAACATGGAAGTCAGAGTGTAAACATAAACAAAATATATCATATTTATATCATATCATGTAACTTATTTCAAGGCATTAAATCACCAATCCAATATGAGTGAAGATAAAAAAAAAAACTGAACATAATCAGTTTTCTGCTGTACAAATGTGTTCAATATTTAGTTGCCTATGTATTCTGTTCAGAACTCAGAACTCAGAACTGACAAGAACTTTATTGCCAAGTAGGTTTTGCACCTACAAGGAATTTGTTGCACTTGATCATAAGCTTTGACCAATTGGTCTTTCCATATGATTTCTACTGCATGACCTTACATGTTGGTCTGAGGACTTCGACTGGAAAATATGATGACCATTGTAGAATTAGAACATAGTGGCTCTTACGTTACATGATAAAGTGTGTGTAATTACACATTTTGTCCACTAGATGTCAATGGCCAACAGTTAAATACAACCGAACCTTTTCCCTTGGAAACGCAGGGATGTGCTCAGTAGCTGTGAGTGTCACGAACATCGGGTGTGTCTGTAAAATTTGGATTTTTGAATGCCCTTCCTTCCAGCCAGTGATCAGTAGGCTCATGTCAGACAGTCCAATCCATACATCTGCAACATATCCCCGGCACGGCCCATTGGGTTGTCGCTCCGCTAAATAAATTAAAGAAGCAGACGTTTTAGCCACAACAACAGAAACAACAACTTGAAGCTGAATGTCTCTCTTCTCTGGCTCTCTTTGTCCACGGGAACACAGAGCGGCCGGTGGTCCGCCAGCAGACCCCTGGCTGCGCTCTGCAGCTGCGCGCTGATTGGACGAGGGGAGTGACGCTGCTGGCGGAGCTGCTGCTGCACCATTGTTCCCG
>OMKQ01094839.1:0-10729 GCA_900302335.1 Phycis phycis
ATACTATACTCTCTCTCTCTCTCTCTCTCTCTCTCTCTCTCTCTCTCTCTCACCATCACCACCACCATCTGTAAACATACATGTCATGTCATGTACATTAATGCATCTTACTAACTAAACTTCTTCCCCGGAGTTTCCGTGCTCTCTCGTCCAGCAGGTTCTCGTGGATCGTGACTGCTGCTGTGGTCCTGCATGACGTCCACTACATATATTATTACTGTCGTTAATGTTACCAGATCTCCATTACAGTTTATAGTAACTTAGTTAATGATTTGCTGCTGCTGTGCATCTGTGTCTCTCTATCTCTACCACAGGTTCCACTGCTACTGTAATCATTCTATCATTCATTGTAATTGTACAAAATGTTTCTGTTGACTTGTTGACTGTACACGTGACACCTATTGCACGTCTGTCCGTCCTGGGAGAGGGATCCCTCCTCTGTGGCTCTTCCTGAGGTTTCTTCCACTTTTTTCCCTGTTAAAAGGGTTTTTTTGTTGGCAAGTTTTTCCTCACTCGAACCGAGGGTCTAAGGACAGAGGGTGTCACTCCCTGTACAGATTGTGAAGCCCTCCGAGGCAAAATGTATTTTGCGACTTTGGGCTATACAAATAAAATTTGATTTGATAAATTTGATATTATATCGGTGTGTACAATATCAGTGTGCTTTGCTCGGTTAAAACAATACAAGTGTAACTATGTTTTGTGTCACACTTCAAACATGAGGTTAATTTGGCACTCTGTATGCCTTGGGCCCACCACACTATAGACGTGTACAATTGTCCAGTGATTTAGACTCAAGCTCAGAATGTGTTCAAACTGTGCACAAAACGCGACAATTCGGAACAAAATCTCCCACGGTTGGGTCCGCCCGGACCACCCCTACGTTTGTTTGCACGCGACCGGCCTGCATTTGTTTGGGCTTTTGCCCCAGCGGTCTGAGAGGGGAACTGGGAGAGGATGAATCTGTAACCTGGTTTAACCTGAGCCCTAGCAGCTGAGGACGCGCCATGTCGCTAAGGAGGAAAGTGCCTGTTACGTGACTGAATAGTTCAATTACTGCAATTGGCATGCACGCTCACACACGCACATCTGTATCGTCAGGTTGACTCAGAAACATATCTATTTAAGGAAAATAAGTATGCATGAAATGTCGTCATCTTTGGAGAGACATGCTTATGGTACTGCCCTACAGAGGGCGCTATAGTGTATTCACCTTTAGTTGATTCAAATCAAATGTGTTTTGGTCAGCCGCTTTCATGTGAAAAACAATGCTGGACACGGACGGACCTGTAGAATCCAGACCATACTGTATGCCTATGGGTTAAACCACACAAAATAGAAAACGACAATCTTTACGGGCTTGGGACGGGATGTATATATGTGTATTTCTGTACAGTATGTACGTACAGCATGTATGTATGTAGCCGTCAATCTCAATCAATCTTGAACAACAAGGTCATAAAGAGGTTATAAATGGAAAGCCCTTCAGGTCAACAGCTGCCTGAAGTGTATTAGTGTGTGGGTGTGTGTGTGTGTGTGTGTGTGTGTGTGTGTGTGTGTGTGTGTGTGTGTGTTGCTACTCTGCCTCTGGCATTTCCTGGCATTTCCTCACACACCTCTTACATCTCTTTAAAGGTAGACAGTATAATCTGTTTATCTGTTTACAAGGACGGTATGATCTGTTCTCTGTCTACAACGATGGCATAATCAGTTTGTCTGTTTACAAGGACGGCATAATCAGTTTGTCTGTTTACAGGGACAGTAGCAATCCTATACTTCTGTTTCCAATTACATACATGATACAGAGACAGTACAGTCTCTGATTTCGAGAGGGACTGCCGTTAGCTGACATAATGACAAGTAGAATCCGTTAGGTCTGTTGACAAGGGCATCACAGCCGAATCCCCCAACTCCTGTTCACAAGGACTTCATGGCTGATACAGAGACACTACAATCAGTGTATTTGTCTTAGTATAATCCAGACTTGTGACGTCACTTGTCTCTCCCTAGACAGACATTTGGATCAAAGGTGGGAAGGAAACAAAATCCCAGCAACGTTGTCAAACAGACCTGACCTATTTTACATCACCCTAACAAACCCAGAAAGAGCAGGCCCCAACTTTTTGGGGGTGTCATTACTTTACCACTATAAAATGTATTGTGTAACCGTTGATATTTCACATAGAGATAAACATATCGACAAACATACGATATACTCTGTTTGGAAGGCCCCAGCCTGCCTCTACACCTCTGTGGTGCTCTGGTCCAGGCAGGGGGACCGGCTCGCACCATCGGCCTCGCGAGCAGCACTATGGCAGGGTCAGAGCAGGGCGGGGGGAGACAGCCTGCCTCCCTGGTTCCTCTGCCTTTAAGCAGCACAATCTAAACCGTGCCTCTCACTCAAGAGAACATTTGGTTCCGCTAAATAATTCAAGTCCAGCGGCAGCGGTGGGGACAACAGAGAGGGGAGGGAAGGGAGAGAAAAAGAGAAAGAGATAGTGTGTGTGAGAGAGAGAGAGAGAGAGAGAGAGAGAGAGTGTGTGAGGGAGGAAGGGAGAGCGAGAGAAAGAGAGAGAGGCGGCCGGTTATTAGGAACAAGAGACGGTTGTGTTGTGAGACGGAGAGAACACATCACACAGGAGTGCAAGGAGACAGGGAACAATGTAAGTAAAGAAAAGATAAAGATACTAGTCTAGCATGCTCAATTAAAAAGAGACGTATAGGCTGGGAAAGTAAAGACGAGAAGGGAATAAAATTCATTGATTTAGATATGTAGCATGAGGAAATATATATAATATATACACATATACATGCATATATACATATATACCAATGTAATATAAAAAAAATTATATTGTAGCAAAAAAATAAAGATAAAAAGATAAGATGATAAAAAATTAAAAAGAATTAAAAAAAAAAATGCTATAGAGGTACACACTGAAAAACGAGTTGCCCATCGATCTATCCATTTGTCTGTCTATCTGTCTTGAAGTGTAATAGAGCAACAACAAGCTGGAGAGGGAGTGACTGGGTGAGGAAGAGAGGAAGAGAGAAGAGAGAGAGAGAGAGAGACAGAGAGAGACAGAGAGAGAGAGAGAGAGAGAGAGAGAGACAGAAGCAGTGAACCAGCGACTGTGAAATCGTTTCATTTTATCGCATCATTTATCATCTGTGGATTAACATGCCACATTAATAGCTATTACAGCCCGACTCTGACCCATGCGCGTGTCGAATCGATACGCATTGGAGGTTCAAATGCATGTGGCTTCATTGGCCGTCCATCTGTCTGCATTTGAGTGATGGCACGAAGAGCAGCTCTTCAACATGTATTTTAATGACTAGATTATCTCGAGACATTTCTCTTCCTCTCTTCAGGCTGACTGTCTTCCCCCTTGAGGCTAATGGAAGAAAGATATTAACATGCATTTGATGATAACATTGAGTAAAGTACTTTTCCGGAGAATAATAATTCTGTGATAATATAGCATGCAGCAGATTTTTCGAGGAGGGACTAACTTTTCCTAACCCCTGTTGGGTTTCCTCTCTGGGGTGTTACACTATACAGTCTGAGTTTGGGTGAGCTTTGAACTGTGACCCCAGAATCAAAACATGTGGTCAAAAAATAGAACAAAAACAGAATAAAAACACAATACCTCCCAAAGCAAGTGATGGTTCAGCGCTCTGTGACTCAGAGACGACAGCAAAGCCAAGACCCTTTGTAAGAGAAAGAGAGAGAGAGAGAGAGATAGCGAGAGAGAGAAGAGACAAGGAGAGGGAGAGAGGAGAGAAAGAGAGAGAGAGAGAGAAAGAGCCATTATGTGTGTGAGAGTGAGTGAGTGGCCGAGAGAGAGATATTTCTGTCCCTTATTTAACATGTTTGTGCTTTGCAATGTAAATGGAGTAAGTGAGAGAGAGGAAGAGGGATACGAGAAAGAGGTAGAGAGACAGGGAGAGAGGGAGAGATGCACTTTTCCTAACACTCCCATGGAAATTGTCTCGTCTTCTTCTAAACACATGCAACCTATTTCAAGAGCCATTAATGCTGAACGCCAAAGAAAGCAATTAGGATTGTTATTCTGATCGCTTGAAGCCTTTTATAACAGAAAAAGAGAGAGAGGGAGACAGAGGGAACAAGACAGAGAGACCGCGAGAGTGAGCGAAAGAGAGGGAGAGAGAGAGAGAGACTAACAGGATGGGATATCTTCTCATTACTCTCTGTGCCTCATTAGCTTTGGACTAACACTGTATCTATGTGTCTGTGGTGCTGAGGCTGCCAGATGGTCCACATTTGCATCAAGATGGCCTGCAACCACATCTAGATGCCCTCTGTCTCAGGGACAGGATAGTCTAAAGTGCAGAGCTGTTTTACCAGTGGTATGTCTACCAGTAGTTTTGGTGGTTATCCACAAGGGTGCTTGGGATTTTATTCTTCAAATAGACACATTTACAATCACAGAAAAAGATTTTGAGCTCAGGGAAAATAACTACATTAGAAATATTGCTCAGTAAATATAGACGTGGAGTGTGTGTGGATGACGGCTGGTTGAAGCAGCCTCTCCTGGCCCGAGTCAGACCCAGGGAGATCTCCTGCACGGCAACATGTAAAAAAAGAAAAGCTAGGGTACCATTGTCGCTTTTATCCAAAGCGACTTACAAAGAGTACATTTGTCATTAGAAGGTGAAACATTTCATTGCTGCTAATACAGTAAGAAGTCACCAGAAGAAGTTTCAAGCATTTCAATTGCTAGGTTTACCATTGCTAGTATACAGCTAGTATACACCATTGCTGACTTTCCACAGTTTCCTGCGGACCACGGCCTTCCTGCAGTAAGCATTGTGTTTAAAGTGGGTGCTGGAACTACGTGCTCGTTTGCATATGAGGGGTCTTGATGACCAAGTCTTGATGACAATGTAGTGGTACACCTATAGTCAAAGGTTGGGTGTTTGAGCCCTAGTCGGGAAAGGCTGGGACCCCCAGTGTCTGTAGTCTCCCTGGAGGCATCCTTCAGTGAGATGCACTAATCCCTTCTTGCATCCTTATTACATAATATCCCTGTATGATGCTTTTGTTGAAAGCGTCTGCTAAATGCCTAAATAGTGAACCAGCGAACCGGCTGAGGTGAAATCCCAAGACATATCCACAGGAAACCCGTTTTGTCTATGTGGTCTTGGAAACTGAATCCAATTGAGACAGAAAGTGGTGCACTCTGCCTGATGGATTGGGAGTCGACTAAAGGTATACAAACAGTGTTTGCAAAATGTGTGTGTGTGAGTGCAGTGTGGGTACTGAATATGTAAAGTGTTTGTAGCAGGGGAGTGGGCAGCAGAAAGAGTGGGATGAAAGAGTTTTTTGAGTTGAGAGAAGGAGAAGTCAGGATGACTAGAGTCACATATGCACTGAACCACATTTAAATAACACATACACACAAGACAACACACACACACACAGGCGTTCCCTATGCATGAGGTGAATTGATATTCACCAATGAACAAGCAGATAGTAAACAATCATTCCTGGATTGATTGAAAACACAGCTGAAGCTGTTTTCCCTTTCTGCACTGGGCTCCTCCAGCACCGGGTTGACGTCTCGTGTAGAGTACGAGCAATATTAAGGTGTCCCATGCTGCCACCACAGTGAGAGAGAGAGAGTACGAGAGTGATGGCTGGTTTATCCTGTCGTGCATTGCACAATGCACGACAGGTGTGCAGTCTAACCCGGCCCGAGAGACTAGTCAGTCTAGAGTCAGTCTAGGTTCAAGCCATCTAGTTGATGGCTTGAACCAGCCATCAACCACACACACACACACACACCACGGCAGCCTTCACACCCTTTACCGTGATGTATTATCGATGATCGATAACACATCATGTCTCATATCTCAAGGTTGATTGATCTTATATCGATAGGTGCCCATCGGATGTTTCACTGCGTGCAATCATTGAGATCCTTGTTTGGGTTTTCAGCCGCAGACGGAGGGCTAAAATAAATTTCTAAATGAATACAAACAAACGATGAACAATAGAGTAAATAATTGAAGACAACCTGAACGAGGGTTTGAACGTGTATATAAAGGGGATACGAGGTGACAACTCATTGACAAACACACTCATTCGGATGCATGGCGCTACTCTCCGATAGCCTGACGCAGGGGACCCCAGACTGCATACAGACGAGGTCGGGGATTGATCGTGTGAGTGATCGTGCGACAGACGTTTGTCTTGGTCGTGGTTACGGTGACAGCATAGCTCAGGTCTGGTCGTGGTCATGGCGTGTGATGACGAGACCGGTTGCGTTCATGTCACAACCAGCCGTGACAGAATACGTGGTTATTTTTTGGTACGTTAAAAAAATAAATAAAAACGTGTCAGTTGGGTTTAAATGATCAGATACAACCTCCAGGGTTCGTTTGAGATTTTGGCGATTATTAAACTTGGCAGCAGAGCTGAGTTAAGTATACACATCAAGTATACACATCGTTTCATTTTGAGTGCTTTAGAGCACACATTGATGATTACACACACACACACACACACACACACACACACACACACACACACACACACACACACACCACACTTTTCATGCCTGTTAACTTTGCTTGCCTCTCTCCCCTCCAAGTGTGTCTGCAAGGTTGTTGGAATAAAAACAAGCTTTAGTTTCCTAGCAATATACTTTTTCTATATTCTTTATTTCGTACTTTTAGTATTTCAGTACTTTTACTGACACTTAGTAGCAGAACGTTTAATGCATGGCTCTAACCAAAGCACTGTTTCCTGAGAGGACTTTTATTTTGAGCACAGGAAGTGAGTATGAAGCCAACTGTTCTTTTTACACCTGTGCAAAGTCACGAGAGAGAGAGCGAGAGAGAGAGGGAGAGAGCGAGAGAGAGAGAGGGCGAGAGAGGAGAGGAAAAGGTTTATCTCAGGTAGATGTGAAGGACATTACTGAAAAGTCGTAACTCAAAACGAGACACACGATTATAAAAGAAGGCCAGAGAACAGGAGGAGGAGAAGAGGGCCTGAATGAGAAATGACAGATATAAAGAGAGAGAGACAGGGAGACAGAGAGACAGAGACAGAGAAAGAGATAGAGAGAGAGAGATAGAGAGAGAGAGAGAGAGAGAGAGAGAGAGAGAGAGAGATAGAGAGAGAGAGAGAGAGAGAGAGAAGTTTACAAGACGATGGAGAAAGCAATCAAAGGAAAGAGGAGGAGGGAGAGAAATTAGAAGGAAATTAGAGCATGTCCTGGTGCATTGTTGTTTTTTTTTGACAGGCAGGCACGTGAAAACTCATTTCCTCATTGTGTCTCAATTTAAACCTTTCAGTTCCATAGTCCGCACTAACAAGGGGAACATTTTATCGTGTGCGCTGCTTTTGTCTGAAGCACTTTAGCTGTACAGTCACTTCTTATGTAAACGCATTTACCTTCACAAAGCCTGAGACAGGCTTGAGTGGGCTAACTGAGTGGGTGTGTGTGTGCGTGTGTGTGTGAGTGTGCACGTTTTGTTGCCAGTAATTTGGGATATATAACACGACTGAACGTCACATCAACAAATATTATCAGTGGTTATATGTAAATGGAATTGATAGCAATTAATCGAAGCGTTCTTCCAATGCAGCCAGTACCCGTGGTGGTCTGAGACGCAGCATGCCACTCTTGGCAGACTACCAGTGGAACTGTTAAACTTTTTATTGCTTTGCTTTTACATTTCTCTGGCCAGGAGGTGGAAACAAAGTAAAACAAGGCATAAAACGATCCAAGTCCAGGCATTGATTGGAATTGTACGTAGCTAAAGCTAACACAGCTATATATAATGCAGCATATGCAGTTAATGTAGCCAGTATACATAGTAGTATTTAACTGTAGCTATGTGTCAAATTGTGTTTCATTTAGTCTTTTCATGACTGTTAAACATGATCTTCATCACAATTATTATTTTACTTTAAATCAGATCGTGGAATATACTGTACATCTTAGTTACAGCTGGGGGTGGCAATTTGGAGAAAAGCAGCCAGAATAAGTGAGAATTTGAGGGTAGCCAACAGAAAATATCCCACCATTCCCCTCAGGCCTCCCTCTAGAGCCACTCCTCCAAAACAGGTGACTAGCTCGCTAGCTTTAGCCACAGGTCTGCCTAGCCTTGAGGAAGACTTGCTCAATGAGTGCATGGGCTGAGGCAGACAGACAGGTGGGCCATCCAATCATTTCATTAGGGCCAAAAGAAATGAGTGGACAGGCTAACAGGACAGGCCTGTGACAGCCGTAGATACAGAATATTCTTTTTTGTGAGAGCATTTGATTTTAAAAGCGCTTCAAAAATAAACTACCTACCCTTGCTTTGACACTTTTAGAGAGGTGTCAAAAATGTAATACACACACGTTATACTAGTATTGTGTCAAACAAAATGAAAAGTAATGTGAATACAAATGGTTTAGAACTATAACTGTCCAACTGAATGTGTATAAGCGTACAGATTGTTATATAAACAGGTTCAACGAGAAGATGACTGTGAAGCTGCCTCAGAAGTATATTCAAATATTTGAAGATAAAACAGAACGCTGATAAATCCCTTTTATGCAGAAGCATTCCATCCCTTTAACCCAATAGAAAAACCTTTTCAAATGAAATGAACTAGCTGGTGTTCTGGCACCGCACCAGCTCAGATTAGCATATCTGACCAGCTTTTATTTCTTCTCGCGGTTGTGTAAATTAAACACATCTATGTTTCTGGTAATAGATAAATAATACAACCAGTGAAATGTCAAAGATAACAGGGAGAAGCAAACCTTTTGCCGCACGCATGGGTTTGTGCTGTGGCATAAGCAGCTGGCAGCATCTCTGTGTGTGTGTGTGTGTGTGTGTTTAGGCCCGCGGGCATGGATGACTCTCTCCTCTGTAGCATGGCCTCTCACCAGATCCACACACGCTAGCACGCTACAAGCTGGTAGCGATGGTGCTACCCGCGCTACCGGCACTACCAGCTCCACTGCAGGTTAATGGGGGCAGAAGGAGCCAGAGCTACAGCTAGCGGTGCTATCTGCTCTGCTGACGGTGCTGGCGTGTCTTCAACACCAGCCTGCTTGGCCTCCATCCACACAGTGACCTGGAAGGTCACTGTGTGGACAGGTGACCTTACCAGGTCAGGTCAGGTGACCCTACCAGGTCACCTGACCAGTGAGCTTAACAGCTCTCTCATCCAAAACAAAGGTGTTATCTCTCTCTGTGTCTATTTACTAGTTGACGTTTTAATCCAAAGTGACTCACGGTGGATTCAGATACATGTCATTGCTCTCTAAGATGTCATTTCTCTTCTGTCTCTCTCCTTATTTAGTTCTGTCTATCTATCTCCTGGCTTTCTCTTTACCATATTTGTATACAAGCAATGGTTAACCTAGCAATTGAAATGCTTGAAACTTGTTCGGGTGACTTTCTTATTAGCAGCAATTAAATGTTTCACCTTCTTACGACAAATATACTCTTTGTAAGTCGCTTTGGATAAAAGCGTCTGCTAAATGCCCTAAATGTAAATGTAAATGTAAATATTTGTCATCGTGGTTCCTAAACCTTTTGGCCTGTGAAATAATTTTTAGGAAAAAAATGTTGTGCATCTGCTTCCCTGTACATCTCTTTAACCCAAACATCTGCCTGTCATATCAGTGACTGAATGAATGGCGCCAAACTGAATGCTTGGTAATAGTTTCATTGTGACTACCAATCACCAGGCAGTGATTAGTTATGTTATGGGACCTTGTTGAGACCTTTCAAACTTTGATATTTGTATTTTTCACTGAGAATGCACCATCAAATATCTAGTCAACAATCCCTCAAACAGCTGTACATCGGTAAGTACATAGAATATAAGTTACTAACTAGTACAACTGAGGAAGAGAGAGAGAGAGAGAGAGAGAGAGAGAGAGGGAAGATGAGGACGATAACATCTTTGACGGGTTTATTTTGTGCTATTGTGTTGTATAAAAACGAGTAGGAAAGGGTCAAGGATTAACGATTGCGACAGCAGGATAAAATAAACCTCGTGAACATTCTTCCATTAAAGCGGAAGCATACGGAATGCACGTTTCTCGTCCTATTTGTAACGTGACACTAAAAATAACCCATCATGCGGTTTAATAGGAGCAAAGCACACAGTGTCAAAGCTGCAGGCTGTATTGTTTTCACTCGTTTCAATTGGAACTCGAGTCTACGTATTTTGGACACGAAAATTCTAAGTCATTATTTTGTGTCTGTCCTTTGGGCCTAAGTCTCTCTACCATTGGTGATGTATGTGTGTGTGTCTCTGTCTAACTGATCTCTCTCTCTCTCTCTCTCTCTATCTCTCTCTCTCTCTCTCTCTCTCTCCCCAGCGTGTCAGTGTGCGTGTGTGTTGGGCTGTGGGCCCCACTATGAGTACGCTCTGGAGGAGTTCTGCCTGGCCCAGTTCAGACTGGACATGCTGAAGGTGGAACAGAGCCACTGGTGCCACTGGGAGGAAACACTGGAGTGAGTGGGACACACACACACACGCACACACACACACGCATGTACACACACACACACACGCACACACACACACGCATGTACACACACACACACACACACCCACACACACTCACCCACACACACACACACACACAGAGTAACGTACCTTCTGCGTCCAACATCTTGGGAATGTCCAGGTACTTCTCGGCCACTTCGAAGGCATTGTTCAGATTGGTCACAGGGTCATCCT
>OMKQ01094840.1:0-31783 GCA_900302335.1 Phycis phycis
AATACATGCACAAATTCATGTTCATAAATATATTTATAAACTATATCAGTGTAAACCCATACAACAGGTATGTAGGAGTGTGTGTGCAGCAGAGTGCTGGGTGACGGTGCTGGGGGAGTGTGGTGACGGTGCTGGGTGACGGTGCTGGGAGAGTCGGTGACGGTGCCGGGTGACGGTGCCGGGTGACGGTGCAGGGGGAGCTCGGTGACGGTGCCGGGTGACGGTGCAGGGGGAGCTCGGTGACGGTGCCGGGTGACGGTGCTGGGGGAGCTCGGTGACGGTGCCGGGTGACGGTGCTGGGGGAGTGTGGTGACGGTGCCGGGTGACGGTGCTGGGGGAGCTCGGTGACGGTGCAGGGGGAGTGTGTCTCAGGACGGCCCTCTGAGCTCCAGGAACAAAGCAGCGCTCTGTTGTTGACTCAGTGTCTGAGGAGCTCCTAGTCAGCAGGCCTGCAGCCACCCTGTCAACACACACACATATAGACACACACACACACCCAGCCACCCTGTCAACACACACATACAGAGACACACACACACACACACACACACACACACATTAAGAGACACACACAGACACGCCCAGTCTCCTGCCCTGTCAACGCAGACACACATATAGACACACATATTTAGACACACGCACACCCACACTCATATAGACACAATGTACACACACAGACTCACACACACAAACCACAGACACAAACACACACCGAGCCACCCTCTCAACACACCCTCTCAACACATACATATAGACACACATATTTAGACACACACACACACACACACAAACCACATTTAGGAAGCAAGCACCAATTTCTCCCTCAAATGGCTTCTCTTCCCAAAGAGAATATGCGTGCACTTCCTATTAAAGTGCACGCATAACACACCCACACACACACACACACACACACACACACCAGCATACACGCTCATCAAGGCCGCGGGAAAACTGATCTGTCGTTAAGCTGGCTTGCTGATGTTCATGCAGCTCCTCACGAGCAAAGTAACTTGATTTCATCCAACCCAGTGGCCCTGGGCTTCATAGTGTGGATTAGGTTTCATCCAACCCAGTGGCCCTGGGCTTCATAGTGTGGATTAGGTTTCATCCAACCCAGTGGCCCCGGGCTTCATAGTGTGGATTAGATTTTATCCAACCCTTGGCACTGGGCTTCCTAGTGTGCAGATTTCTTTCTGACTCATTCTGAGTCACTCTTGGTGGAGATCCACAATGGTTGTGTTTTGCTTGATTCGGGAGGCCAGCTGCTCATTGGTCGATGGGCGCGAGGAGGAGGAGGAGGAGGAGGAGGCAGGATCACCTTCACCACAGGTCGCGCTTATTAAGCATGAATTATTCATGGGATGGAAATTAATTCAAAATGCATTTACAGGTTTTTAATCACATCTGCACACTGAAGTAATGAATATGCAAAATGGTTAGAGGGAGATGAACACTGGATATCTTCTCAAGCTATCGTTGATTTCTTTGACCGGTTTGGTTTGCATCTGCAGGCCGCACGCAAGGGAGAGAGAGAGAGAGAGAGAGAGAGAGAGCTACAAACACAAACGCTTGGAATCAATCAAAAGCATATGGCCACTGTGGCACGCAGTGTCCTTGAGGTGGTTGTTGGTTTAAATCCACGTTGTTTCAGATCTGTAATCCTTGCATAATGATGTGTGATTTATGCAAGCTGATAGAGGCAGCCTCTATGTGAATCCAAGGTCAAAATTACCACATAGATGCATCTACATGCATTCAAGTGATATATTAACATTACGCCCTGGGAAAAGGGACGATAATAAGGGACCCATGTGAATAAGATGGCAGATAGCCCTCGCCATTTTCAAAATAATTCCCAAAGGTCTTTGTCCAAAACGAGAGCACATAATAATCTGGCTCTTCCATGGATGGCCAGCCGTTTGAAATGTAATTATGCTGTGGTATCACATTACCTGGGGCATGCCTCCTTTACCTCTGGTCAGTAGCCAGCCGCTAACAATAGGCCAGTCTCATGCCACGATCGCTGTACGACACATAGAGTGCAAAGATGAAAGAACGAGAAGGAAAGTAGTATAAAGATGAGACAGAGAGAGGGGCATGTGAGAGAGGGAGGGCCGAGGGAGGTGCAGATTGCAGCGGGACAGGGCTGGAATGAAGAGAGAGGACTTTGAATCAGGTCTAGCCAGAATGTTATCTCCACCATCTCTGCTGGCTTTCCTCTCTCCCCAGCTTCTTTCAAGTCATCAAGAAAAAAAACACAAATGAAGTCCATCTTCACTCTCAACCTGTCTTATTTGTTATTATATAATTTAACTGCGTCAAAGACAAATAATTCATATGTAACATAGTGGACATAAGTATACTATAGAAGTGCATAGGATTATTTGTTGTAGAGTATCTATTAGTGACACGTGGATCATTAATTGAGTCGATGTACATGATTATTACACAATGCATTCCCAAATTCCCCATCTGGGATTAATATAGTAGATTTTATCTCAAATTCAGATTCATCTTAAATGCAGATGCATCATATGCCTTGTGTACTCGGATTATACTAATGACGTATAACGCGAATGTTTATTTCATGCAACGAGAAACGTTGACAGACAGACAGAAAGACAGACAGAAGTACTTTAATAATCCTCGAGGGAAATTGCCTGAATTGCCTGAACTGTATAATAATTCCAAATGAATTCCCATGGATCCGCTGAATCCCACCTCTTCTCCTGTGGTTTTCAGCAACAGGAGCAGGACCCCACCAACCTGTACATCTCCAACCTGCCCGTGTCCATGGAGGAGCAGGAGCTGGAGAGCATGCTGAAACCCTTCAGCCAGGCCATATCCACCCGCATCCTGCGAGACGCCAGCGGCACCAGCCGAGGTGTGGGCTTTGCCAGGTATGACGTTTGGCGGTCGACGCAATTCATCATTTAAAGGGAAATGCTCATTCATATCAAGAAAGGAAGGAAGGAAAGGGTTATTTATATTGCACCCTTCGATTACAAAGGCCATTCCGAGTGGCCTTAAAAAGGAAAAACAACACCATCCACATGTATTCAAATGAATTTGAAGCATAGACCCACTGAGCAATAACCTTTGTGTTGTGTATAATAGATCAAAAACAGTTTAATAGGCTTGATGACAGTCGCTGATTAAGGGAGTGCTGGGGATTCCCTCTGATAGAATAGGAACTGAGCCCCCTGGTGGCCACTTAAATTTTTCTTCTAGCATCAAAGTCTCATAAAGGTTCACTCAGGCTGCCATGCTTTTCTGGCCAACAATTGATTTCAACATTTAGAACATTTATTATCCACGCTGAAATGCTACACACTTACTCCTCGTTTTCTGGCCTAGAAGTATTAAACCAACCACAGTATACAAAATGGATGGCAGTAGCTCAGTGGCTAGAGCGGGACAGAGCGGGTCGTCCACTAACCGTAGGGTCGGCGGTTCGATCCCCCTGATCCCCCCCCTCCTCCAACTGTCCACATGTTGAACCCTACAAATGTACTGATTGTAAGTCGCTTTGGACAAAAGTGCAGTATTGAAGTGTTGACGTTGTCTAATCTGTTTGGCATGTGAAATGAGTCTATTCTCTGAATCTATGGTCGTTAACACAAGTTACACTCGGCTGGATGAGAAGTCATGAAACTTTGCATTGCTCCCTTGAATGTCATGAGTCACGCTTCACTTGCAGGATGGAGTCAACAGAGAAGTGCGAGGCCATTATTCAACATTTTAATGGAAAATACATCAAGACTCCCCCCGGGGTTCCAGGTGAGCTTCTCTTGTCCCGTTTGTGTCATCAAGTCAAAAACCACCCATCACGTAACTTTTGTCTTTAACTATTTAGTAATACATCACTTTTATCAATAACGACACACCGTGAATTCATACTTGAAATGGCACCCAATAAACAAAAATAAGAGCCTCACTGGCATGATCTTGAATAATATTTAATCTCCGCTAGACCTAACGGTTCGGATCTAATAATAACCTGTCGATTGCGCTTCCTCTCGCTCAGTACCCGCAGAACCATTATTGTGTAAATTTGCTGATGGCGGCCAGAAGAAGCGCCAGAGCCAGGGGAAATATCTGCAGAACGGCCGGCCGTGGGCCCGTGACGGGGAGACGGTAAGCCGCGCTCTAATCTCCTCTTGCCTTTTGAGACGCCGGTGGTGTTGAGCATCAGTGGGCAACGTTTCGGAACAGACAGAATGTGTGTGGACGTGTAGCGGTGCCTCCATGGGACGCGTCTGCCCCTCCTCTCAAGCGCCGTCATGTCGCGTCACGTTTTACCGCCGCTTCCATCAAAGCTCATGTGCAACCCTCCAGTTTTTGCATGATGTAAATACTTACGTGCTTTCAGTGATGTATATTTCTACGAGGCTGCTGCAAATCGTTCCCCATTGCTGCTTATTTTCATTATTCATCTTTCATTCTCCATTGCTGCCCTTACTGTTGTTCTCTACTCATTGTATTTAATTTAATTTAATTGTTTTCTTTGATTTTCCTTCCACGTTGCCTCGTCCAATACATTTCATTGTACAGTATGACTATAAGTGATGCTGCACATTTGACAATAAAGGACTTGAAACTTGAAACTGGAAACATTAACACAGCAGTGTGTGTTTTCTCGTCCTGCAGGGCGGAATGACGCTCACGTTCGACCCGACGGCAGCCTTACAGAACGGGTACAAAGACCTCCTCGTCTTAACAGATTGAATGCAAGCCGGAAGCGGGCAGCTTGTCCTTGTTAACCGGCTGTGTTCTCCCACTGCAGGTTCTACTCTTCTCACTACAGCATCGCCCCGAACCGCATGGTCCCCCAGCCCTCCCTGCCCCCCTACATGCACTCTCCGGTGTCCACCTACCAGGTACTGTGCACCGGCTGCAAGACCTCCAAGCCACAGCGTGGGACTTGGCTATCAAATTCAATTTTAGCATTTGTTAAGGTGGTGTTAAATCTGTTAGATTCAAGAGGAAGGATTACAAAAGCATTGGGGTGTTTTTTTTGCAGAAGTACTTCATTTATATTATTTCAATATTTCACAAGAGGAGCGTGATGGAGGGTGTATGCCGCGTGATCGAAAAAACCACACATGGAGGGGAAAACATCATTGTTTGACTTGTTGTCTTTCTCACCGTTTCAGGTCCACAACCCTTCCTGGATTCATCACCAGTCATACCTCATGCCTCCCAACGTATGCACCTCCTACTTCCTCATCATCAATGTGATAGATTCAACTCAACTCACTGGTGTACCTCACAGAGATCTGCTGTTAGACAGTTAATCCCTGTGGGCTGCACCAAAACACGGTCTGGTCGTCTCACTGGGGATATCAGCTATATAAAAGAAATTCCAATAGACTGTCCTTGTCCATGACCTTATCGAATGACAGCAATAGTGTATGGCTATTTTAAGAGAGAGCGAGAGAGAGAGAGAGAGAGAGAGAGTGAGCGAGACTGGCAGTTGATATAATTACCTCCCTCGATCTCTCCGTAGGGAGCGGTGTTGACGCCAGGCATGGACCACACCATGTCCATCCAGCCAACATCTATGATGGGGCCGCTCACACAGCAGCTCAGCCACATGTCCATCGGCAGCAGTGGAACAGTGAGTAATCACTCAGCCCTCATCACAGACTTCATCACATCATTAGCTCATCCCACATCTCACAACTGGGCTAGGATGTGAAATTGAGGGCAGGACGTACGTATGTGTGATTGCAAGGGTGTTCAACTCCCAGCCCAAAGGTACCCGGTTCAATCCCCAATGTACGCGGCCTACCTGTAAGCCTCCTTGGGAAAGATGCCTAACTCTTACCTGCTGCATAATTTATTTTACTTCAATGAAATGTATTGTAAGTCGCTTTAGCTAAAAGCATCTGCAAAATTATTCAACAAGATACAGAAATGAAAAATGACCTGTCGATGGGAAAAGTCTGCTACACATATGATGATGGATTAAAATGTATTGTGAAGAAACATGGTAAACCAGCATAAGATATTTCTGACAACTGTTTCATTGTCTTCCTCCAGTATATGCCTGCTAATACTTCTATGCATGGGACTTACATTCCCCAGTACACTCAAGTGCCTCCTGCCAACGTCTCAGTTGAGGTAAGGACTAGATTTATGTTAAAATGGCAACAGTTTAAGTTGAAAATGATGCTTTATGCCATTAATTGTGGTGGGGGTTTTTTGGTCCAGGAAAGTGCCGTTCAACAACCTGTTGCCATGGAGACACCCACAGAGCACACAACCTACTCTTACCAGCATAACAAGTGAAGAGGTGACAGAGGTAGGTGTGTATCTGCGCGTGCATCCGTGCGTGTGTGTGTGTGTGTGTGTAGCTCACTCCTTACGAGTATGTCCAAAGACAGCACGTGTTTACTTCAAAACACGTTTTCCTTATGATGTGTTGAACATGGAATTTCAAATTGGATTGTTTACTCACAGTTATTGTGGCTAATCGCTGCTCTCAATGTCCGCCCGGCAGGTCTTTTCTTCGGGAGGAGTTGTTTTCTCCGGGCACTGCTTGTTGATAAGCAAGAGCAGTGCACACTGACTCTAGAACTGAACGCACCAAACGATTTGGGAGGAACACAGACTTTTACACACATTTTCTACAAACTCCGACTTTCTGAGAAACTCTTTCACTCAACACACGCAAGACGGGATGTGAGCAACGGGGAACGCAAGAAGAACGTAATGGAGTGTCTATTTTGATAACCGTGAAAAACTGAGATCTGTCACCTGAACACACACACACACGCACACACTCACTCACACACTATATTACATGGTTTGTGCTCATCATGTCAGTGTTTGTGTGTCTACTCTGGGGAAACTACGACCAGCCTGGTTTAATCACAGCACCGTGTGTCATTTTACAGTCATGTCCTGTTTCACTTGTTTTTTTTTTTAAGATAGACTGTTTCTGTCCTACTTTTGTTTCTGATATTTTCAATCTTGAACCTGCCTTTTTGTACATATATGTTGATTTTGTTGTGTTTGTTTTTATTCCGTGTCTCAGTTTCATTGGTTTTTGCAAGTATTTGAAAAAGGCTTAAAAAAAACCCTGAAAACACATCCAACTCAAGCAGCGCTAGCATGGGTTCGCTGGATTCAAAGTGGCAGCAAATGTCTCAAGCATGAAACTTCACCCCTGTGTACGTGATCACACTTCTTTTGACGCTTAGTCTCAAATAATTTATAGTTTTAGAAAATCTCGACAAAGCTTCAGACAATCAAAGATGTACAACGAAGTTACTATTAAGAAATGCTCGTCCAAAAAAAACCTTTACCAATGGCGAAGAGAAGACTTAATTTCAAAGAACATGGCGGTCCAGGGACCTTTCGGCATTGGACTACACTTGATCCGATGTTTCTGGATCCCGTCTCACACAGAACTGCCTATAGACAACACTTTTTACAGGCTCCTTTTTCAGATCAGTGTTTCTTTTATCAATGCAATAATACTATTATCAACTACGATGACAACATTCAAACCAAATTCATGTTTCGCTAATTCTATGTACAGAGGATTGTTGCTATGTCATTTTATAGAAAAAGCAGGACATTGGTCTTGACGAAACCTTATTTGATTAAAAACTAAACGTAATAATGTTGTTAAAGTACAATAGTGTTATTACATCTGAAAGGAAACCAACTTATAGGTGTAGGTTATATTATGATCCTGAAAACCTCTTTCAGGACACTTTTTTGATGTTGGTTCATGACCAGATTAAAGATTCCTTCATTCTGGCCATTACTGTATCTTTACTTGTGCATTGATTTTTTTTCTCATGTTTGGGTTTTTTTTTAAGCATTTTTTGTATTTAATTTTTTTTATTGAATTTCTATTTCATTTTAAGGCATCGTTTTTTTTTTGTAGTTTGTTGTGTGCTTCAAGTAGTGAAAAGTAGGAGAGCATTTTTTTCATCAATGCATTTCCCTTGTGAAAATAGTGAGTTTGTACGTTTGGAATTCTCTTGCTCTGCTTTTTAGTATTGGTGTCAAAAGGCTTTTATTTGTTCATCACGTTTTCAATTCCGTCTTGTTGCTTATGTTGACACACTTTTATTTGCATAACGCCCAATCATGGATGAACATCCATGCATTGTCATAGAGTATATTCCCCGGGCAGTTGGGAACACCTTAAAGAAATATATGGTCAAAACCTTAACATACCTCATTATGCACAACATAGATTCAGTTAATATACAGGTTTAAAGGCAATAACTAACCACAGTAGTTATTATTGCTGCTCACAGCTGGTACTGTGTCCATATTCTAACCATCCGTCCTATGAGAACCGGCCCGCGGTCTGATGGTCTATGCAATTAATTTATTATCCTTAATAATGCAATAATACAAGTAAATACGAAACTCTCCACATCATTCCAATAGATCACCTCGCTAAATGACACATTCACCATCTTTCCAATTTCCATTCATTCATCCCGATTAATCCATTGATTGGTTCAGTTAAAAGGGAATTGTGTTTAAATTCGTTCATAAGAGGAATGCAGTTGTTTTCTGTCTCACCAAAGATTTCATAAAGATGCTTTAACGCAGCCATTATTGGAACAGGGTCCAAAAAAAAATCAGCTGGTTATTTTTTTGTTGTTTAATTTGAAAATGATGTGGAGAGGGGTAGAATATGTTGTTTCTTTACACCTGTCTGTAAGCTATTTTTTTTGACAAATAGTTCAGTGTCAATGAGATGAGAAGTTCCCTCACAGGAATCCCTCTAGATGTCATCGACGGGGCAGACTCAGTCCTTCGGTTGGTTTTTCCTCATATTCTGTTTAGCAAACTTTTCTGGCGAAAGATCTCGAAAAAAAGTAGTTTTGTAGAATTTTCTTTGTGTTCCTTTTTTCATTCCACATGATGTTAAATATGGGGGAGGGGGGGGTAAAACAGTTGCACACTTCCTAGAATGGTGTAATGGAAGCTGTGTTCTGGCTAACTATATTGCTGCTAATTTTGGATTTTTTTGTTTAATTAGCTCATGCAAAAGGTCATGCAGTTCAATAAATGAAGACAGTCACTCTGGATATCATGTTTAACAATATATCCATTGCCACGTCCTATTTTGTTCCGGTTATGTCAACAAATTATTTGTATTTATCCCCACATCAAACAAGTTATTTCGATGCTTCAACCATAAAGATACCGTTCAGTTCAGCAGGTCAACAGTTCCCTTAAAAAGATAAACAAATCCCGCGGCTGTTTAAACTAATTTGGTTTTGAACTCAATTTAATAAAAAAAAAAATGTTTTTGCCAATACGAATTTCATTTTTAACTTAACGTGTCCCTGTAAGTGAAAAATTATAATCTAATTATATGAATGAAGGTTGCCATGATGGCTTTCTATGTGTATTGCGTATAGACAACACATTCAATGCATACATTTAAGTTGTAATAACGAGGTACCACACCATGACGTCCATTGAAAGTACACAATACACAAATTTATTTCTATTTGAAGTTTACAAAACATAAAAAAGGTATAAAAATGTATATTAAATACACTGTCCAAGAGGCCGTTAACTTAGGCCTATGTTCAAAGGTGAAAATATCCTGAATACCCAAGAGCTGCCATTTGAGACCAGAACCCCTCTTACAAGCACACAAGACTCTCAATCCTGCGCGTGTTCCTCTGCTGTAATTAAGAGACTTCGCATGAGACAAACACATACTGTGATCCATGTTAACACTTTACGTTTCAAATCATACTCAGAGTGGCACGTTGAAAAGGTTATGACACAGAACCTCCCCTTTCAATTCTTTTTTTTGTTTTACTTTTACAATGTTGCATCTTCAAACCTCATCCCTAATCCAACAAAATAAGGTTTTTCAGCATTTACAAATTGACATTTTAACAGATCTGGTAGGCAAGAAAACAAATTCAAATGATGGCCTGTTAAAGCATATCTGACTTATTGGTCCAGTATGGTGTGCTTTGAATTGTATTGTAAAAGAAGGAAATCCATGGGCGTCTGCATCATATTGTGCTCGTGAACGCTACACTTTAGGATGGTTAGTCAGAGAGTGTGACTTTCAAAACAAAGAGAAGCCGCATTTCAACAGTTCTTGGTAATACAAAAATATATGCATCACTTGACCTGCAATGGCAATGTTGGAGCATCCCAAATGGCAAACACGTTCAATGATGGGAGGCAGTGCTTTCACCTCCAAAAGTGTCCGGTCCAGCTCAGAGGCCAGGGTGTAGACATGGCTGTATGGCAGAGCGAGGTCCTGATCTGTACAAGATTAGGTCCAATAGTATGTCCGAGAGAATCCCAACAGGGTGTAATATCGAAGGGCGTCTCCAAAAAACGTTAAGACATCTTGAGCCCACCGAGCGCTCGCTGACTCTCACAAGAGCTTGCGGTTGAGGAGTTCCCAGACCATTCTTCTCCTGAAGTAGGGCATGTGTTTCTGCAAACAAAACAAGGAGGCTGTCAGGTTACGAACAGTTTTGCCCAAAGTTAAGCGGTTTGATTCTCTGCCCAAACCCGAGTACAGCCCCGGGCCGGGATGTACCCTCTATTCCTGGGGCTCTGGCCGGGCCTGTCTCGTAGTCTGAGAGGCAGGGGAGTAAGCTTATTTGGTGTGATAATCTTAATGTTATATGCATTATAACCTTAAACCTTATGTATCCGTCACTGTGATATACAAGGTAATAAAAACATTGTTTCCCTTCCGTGATGCGCTATCGTATCACGTGCATAATTCTGAACAGATTTCTGTCTTTAAACAATTCTTTGTAATCACCAGTTTTTAATCACCAGTCAATCAAAAGGTTACGAGTGGAAATGTAAATGTGAGGTTTTCGCTGCCTACGGCACCACAGTCGCTTTACAAGTCCTCCGAGAGGAAGCAGGCTATTCAGTGAGATGCCGCGCGGAATTTAGAACAGATTTTTGTCATTCAAACTCAGAATTGGTTTACCATAAATATTTATGAATACAAACAGCCAACTGACTAAGGAAACCAGGCCCAAAGATGCAGCCAATGGGGCGGACCCATGCTGGCTTCATACAGAATGTACACAGGGTTGTTTTTTGGACCTGATCTAAGCTTACATTTACATTTAGCAGACGCTTTTATCCAAAGCGGACAAAGAGTACACTTGTCATCAGAAGGTGAAACATTTCACTGCTGCTAATACAGTAAGAAAGTTACCAGAACAAGTTTCAAGCATTTCAAGTGCTAGACTAACCATTGCTAGTGTACAACGTCTCAGACTAAGTGCCAAGTTAGAAAGAGCAATCAAAGTGCCAAATTACAAAGATTAAAGTGCCAGGACGTACAACAAATAAGAGCATGAGGATAGTTATGCAGGGTTCAGGTGAACTCTGAACAAGTGGGTCTTGAGTCTCTTCCGGAAGATGGGGAGTGAGCTTCATTAGGGAAGCATGATATATCAACCACCGATCATGGGAAAATACTACATTCGATAGATAATGACAGAAATTACAGCCGTTAAGTACAGCAGATAACTTGTCTTGCTTTTAAAGCACATTAATGGTCTTATCTTATGACGATAGTATTGCGCCTGAAGACCAGTGTGAAATATGTCAAAGCCAGCGTGGACTCTTTCAGCAGAGGACCACTGAGTTGCACTTGGCAATAAATGTTCAGTCAAAATTCCACAAGGAGGAAAAAAGCTGACGAGTTTCCACAGAATGAGTCACCGACACTAGGTGTCAAAATAATCTTAAACCATTCACTGCCGCCAGCCAGCTACAACGCACAACACTGCTCAAAGTCTATTTTTCATTCATTATTACATTGTACCTACATAAACTAAGGAATCAATATTCATAATAAATCATTACACAAATAAGCATAAGCATAAGACATGTTGCACTTAATAACAGTAACATGTAATTCAACAAGTGACTTCACCCAGTAACTTTCTCCAAAGGTGCTTGAGAACATTGCCATGGTAGTCTAATTTGACAGTTGCTGTAGAACCTCAACCACATGTGATTTATTGATCTCTTACTTGGCAAAACATTTGGTATTGGCTATTATTTACCAGTATGTTTATTCAGGGGCTATAGGCATACATAAAACAAAGCATGTTTGTTTGTGCAGTTGGCTGTTGCACTTTCTGAAAACATTTATAATGTTTCCATTTATACTGGTGCACCCTTACCCAACACGAGACATCTCTCAGCTTACTAGTTTGCTTACCTGCGTAAATGTTATTGCCTTGTCTTTGGTGATATACTCTGCGTATTTACACGTGAACATGCCACAGTCGCTGCCATTCATCTGCTGTGGGATTTCCTGGAAGAGCAAAGCAATGACACGAATCATGCAATCTAGTTTGTAAAGCAGATTCAATGAGTCATACGTGTTAAACGCCCGGGGATGACTTACATTACGTCTTCTGCTGTGCAGAGTCCAGCCTGAGGTATCAAGTTCTTTGCCCTTCTTGTCCTTACTTTCCAGCTTCAGGTATTGTCTGTTAAGGAGTGGTTACATTTCAGTTACATCAAAGTATTCATCACAACAATAATTTGTTGTTGCCTTTACCATGGGTAAAGTTCACAACAAAACCAAAGAAGACAGAGAACAAAACCTGTTGAAATATTAAAGGTCCCATCGAAACAAAACGAATGGGTGATGCAATTATTCAATACACTAAACACCATTTTCTGTGCTCAAAGTCAAACTTACAACAATGTCTGACAAGCTTCATCGTTATTCCCCCCCATGGAATCGTAGTACATGATGACTTTCTTGCGAAAATCCACCACCTGGACAAAAAGGCATATTACACATTTAATGCACATTTAATGAAAATCAATGCGGTGGCTCCTGGAGGTTCTGCAGGCCGTTCGTTGACCTACCGAGAGGCACCAGTGCACCCCCAGGTGGACGGGCACCAGAAGGATGTCTGAGGCAAAGATGTCCATCTTTTTGGTCCAGCGGCGTACAGCAGAGTAGCCACTGGTGCGCAGCTTGGGGTAGAAAAACGTGTTGAACGTGTCAACCGAGGGCATGCCGGCACTTTTGCTGCGCTGCACCAGCAGGTTCATGTAAAAGTTGATGACCTGCAGGCACAGAAACATGAGAATCCGGCTGATGGTTATTTGGACATGTCTGTTGGAGTTTGTGCATGCAAGTCGAGTGAAGTAGAGATGCGTCGCCGTTTACCTCATCATTAAGCCAGTTAAGGTTGTCGAGTGTCTGTAGGTCTTTACGTGTGAGGCTGAGACCAAATCCTTCGCTTAGGACCTCGTGTGGACTACCTCCTCTCAGCACCCTGTTCACTTCGTCCTCCATCTCCTACAAACACAAGCCAATGGTAGTCTCATGCGGCCAGGAGATCAAAAGAGCTTTCCGAAAGAGCGAGGAGGAAAGAAAATATACCTTGACGAGCTCAGGGAATTCTGGTTTCTCCTCCGGCTTCTTTGGCTCCTCTGTGATGGGAGTCAGCGGGACCTCCTTCTCAAGGGGGACCCTGATGTGGACCTCCACCTTTGGGAGCCACTGGCCATCTCCAGAGAGCCGCTGATAAACACCCAGAAACAGATCAATGGAGTGAAACGAGTATACGAGGGACGCCCATGTGTGAAAAGACCATCTACTGTAAGCTCACCTGGCGCAGGAGCCTGGCCGCCAAGGCCTCCTGCTCTTCGATCTGTCTCCGCCTCTCTCGTGCTCGAGAGTCGTACATACTTGTCCTGCCAGAAGAGAAGACATCTTGTTAACCCACCCCTACATATGTATCAATAGGGACTGTGGAAAAACAAAAAAGTGCACAAAAAAGGTGTCTTCAGATTTACTTACAATTCTTTGATCCATAACTCAGCTTTGAAGCATGGGACACTAGAAATTAAATACATAAGAATAGGTTATATTCCAGTGTTTTAATATGTATGTGAATGTTTTAATTGACCATTTGTCCAGGCCACTACATCATCATTTTTTGTCAGCAATAGTCCTTTAGGAGCAAATGTATAATTTCCTATTTCGCTATGAAAAATACATATCTTTTGAGGCAGCATTATAGTCTTTAACCTAGCCACAAATCC
This sequence comes from Phycis phycis, assembly GCA_900302335.1. Lineage (NCBI taxonomy): Eukaryota > Metazoa > Chordata > Actinopteri > Gadiformes > Phycidae > Phycis > Phycis phycis. The sequence goes on from OMKQ01094840.1 coordinate 14,071, forward strand.
AATAAGCAATGTGGTAGTATTAATATATATTTTGTAACAGGAAACATAAATCGCATCGTATCCATCAAAAATCCCAACTGTTGACATAAAATGTACCAACCTTGGAGCATTTGGCTTTTTACCCCTTTGTTCTTTCACAATTATAACAGAGTCCCCATCATGAGCTGCACAAAAAAAAAAAGACAACAGCAATCACTTACACGCTGTGAATGTTTAGGGGACACAAGTTACGTGGAAACATCAGTCACCGCCAAGATTCACCGACCTGATGAGTGACTGTCCTGAGAAGAGGTGTCCTGAATGGCACCAGGGGAGGGGACCGACTGAATGCTGGCTGCCCCGGCAGGGCTGACCTCCGGGGACCACGGCAGGGCGCCCGACTTGCCGGACGCCTCTACTGGACTGGGGAGGTTGCTGGAGCTCTGGCTGGAGAGGCCTCGGGGGCTCACGCTGGGTCCATCTGAGGTACCCTCTAACCCCGCAGGGGTAGAGAACTGCAGAAGCCGGCTACTGGTGCTCAGGAAGCTGGTGCTGAGAGGGGGGGTGATGGGAAACGTGATTACATTGCTTTAGGCTCACGTTCTCACGTGACAACGCTGAGAAGAAATAGGTTACTTACAAATCTCTGTGTGAGCGCACGTTGAGGAAGGATGAATGTCCACCGGAAACCATATTCAGCAGCTGTCTGTAGACCTCCTTCTCTTCCTCACAGACAGACTGCTCCGATAGAGAGATGGAAAGCAACGGGGCATGAGAGGGACCCCACCAAATAAGAACACGTGTATGTGGCTGGTAAGCAATTTCCAACGTCTGACCTCCTGTGCCGTGCAGCGCAGCCTGGCTCCCGGCAGACGGCCAGAGGAGCTGTGTGTTGGGCTCTGCACCATTCTGATGGGGAACGTCTTCTCATACATGCTGGTGTAAGAGCTGCTCGTGGGGCTGAGCACAGAAGAGCCCAACAGGCTGCAGTGGTAAAATTAAGAATCGTCATTCCAGCAGAATTCCGGGACAAATCTCAGGACTTAAAACTCGGTTTTAAATTCTAAGCAACTCACAAATGTAAAAGGTGTTGTTATATGACGAAACATACCTTGAATTCCCGTGCGTGTGTGAGCTGAGGGGTCTGCCTAACCGTGGGCGAGGGTGTACGGTGGTGGTGGTGGTGGTGGTGGTGGTCGAGGATGGCTGGACGGTCGAGTGTCCATTTGTTTTAGCTACTTCTCGGTGGGCTAGATTCATGCACACTTGACGCCTGCACACTTTTGATCCCATCACAAACTTTTCAATTCGGTACGATTCTGAAAGCAAACAATCAGCACAACAAGACTCAAGATTTAACAGGAATGCAAGAATGCAAGGCCATCTTATCAACTACTGTTTAATTTGCCGTCGGTAGTATACATGCAAATAGATGACAATTTCACGTGTCAAGTGTTTATAATAGTTTTAAAATATGTTGGTTAAAAAACGCTGTAGCACCATACAAATCACAAGCTTACCAGATTTCAATTTCCACTCCGAAGGTGTCGATGGGGCTGCAAATACATTATCCAAATGGCCGGAATTCGTCGTTGCAACCTAAAAAAAGGACCATGTTCACACATACATATACAAACGTGGATACATAGTGCGTCACTTCAAAACATACATGTCTGCCTGTCCAAGTTGCAGTGGACGTGGACGCTTGAGGCGGTGGGTCCGCAGGTGGAGGACCTGGCAGTATGTTCCTCAAAGTAGGACTCACGTTATTCTTCACCCATGTCGCTACAGTCGAGCCATGGTCTTTTACCCCTTCTGCTGCGCCCTTGACGGTGTCAATGAGGTCACCTGGAAAACAGATGAAAGTACTTATGTATTTAAAAGATTCAAGCGTTTTTTGTTGCAAGATTCTATGTATTAGTTCACATCTTACCTATCCGCGACTTCTTGACTGTCCTGCCATCTTCGTGGGCCTCATCGCTGTCTTCCAAACTTAAAAAAATAGAAATGCTATCGATTAGGGTTGCGCCAAATTGCAACACCAACTAGGTGCAACAATGTCTTGACTTTTGTAAACACTGGAGGTTGGGCTCGTCCTCGCCAAGCAGCCGCTATTCGTGCAGTCAACGGAGTCATCCGGCCAACGCGCGTGTGGTGTTGGATACTTAACTCTTACCTATCAATTGGTCTTTTCCTCCTGGCACGAGTGTCCTCCCGTGCGTCCGAGTGGTTCGCTGGTGGTACTCCGTCTCGAAGATTGGCGAAGCTTGTGACCATCCACTCGTATAGCTTATTCATCATGGTACTCAAAAAAAGACGGGTTGAAAAATGAGCCGCTATTTTCACTTTCAGACCAACTGTCAATACCGACAACACAAATGAAGCAAGTGCGCGTCATTCGACTGACATGGGTTAGCTGTTGCTAGTCGATATTGGCTGACTAACAATCGTAGCAAAAGTCATTGGATTTCTGTTAAATGGGCTAACCATGAGCTAGTTGGTTTAAAGTTAGCTAGTTACCTCGCTAGCGCGCTAAGCTAACTATCTCGCTAGCTAATGCTACCCAGCGGGCTAAACTGGGCAACTGTTTGAATTAAAAGTGGTTGAAACTACCACTTTTGCAAACAAAGTATCATTTTGAACCGCTTACGAATTAAAAAACGTGACGTAAATTTCACTTTAAATGGTATTTAAACTCGCTAAAAAATAACCTCTCCCGCTTCTTCCTCATTCAAAACCACAACATGGCTGAATTCGACGTTTCACCAACGCACATTTTGATTGGATAAGTGGAGGCTGTAACCAAGAGGGCTCGATAGAGTGAACATTCATCTCTTGAACGGGCCAGAGCAATTTATTAACTATTAACATATTTTGAATAGGCCAGAGCGTTTTATTTAACTATTGACAATCACACCTGCCAACATGCAATTGTGAATATTGCAAACGGTACGAATACGGCACGTATATACTATTTATATCGCCGGGTACGAGGTTATAGTAGTCTCGTATTTCATATCTGTTTTGGTCTTAAAATATACATTATTTAAATATGCTGTAAGAGACACGCACCCCAATAACACAATATACCTACTGGTTATTATTGGTCTTCTTTTTTTTTATATACGATAAATGCCCTCGTAACATTTACATTCGTTTTCTGTCTTTTGAGTAATGTATGTGTCCTATTGTATCAAACAGGCAATAGGCTACATCTTCAAGTTACTCAATATGTAATTGGATCATCTAGTAGCCGTGCATTCATTCCTCCTTGATGCTGTGAAATGCAGATGCTGTAATACGCCACACATAACGAATAAAGACAAAGACACGTCAGTCATATGAGACCAATTCATTCCAAAATCATATACAGAATAACTTTTTTTTACAACAATGGTTTAATATAAAAAATAAAATATGAATCTCATCAAATATAGCTTCATTCTCATTCATCAATGCAAGGCATCATACAAAATACTGATCCATTTGGCACTCTTAATCTCCTTTCAGAAATTGCCCCTGCAACCAAAAACTCAAGAAACAATACAATTAAGCAATAACCTGCAGGTATAGAGTTCACTTCAAGTCCAAAGAAATTCTAAAATGTCACAAGATCCACAAGATAACTGTAACATAGGAATAAGTATGTATTTAAGCTACACTTTGCATCACCGAATGTGCAACTGTGCAACTCCCACATCATTATGTAGTGTCCTTTGTTTGTTATTTTATTTCCCCATTGATCACATATGTTTCTATCATTTAAAATAAGAGGGTAAAACGGTCAGCCAGGAGGCATAATGACAGTCAGGTTTGCTAAACAAACACAGGCTAATTTTCCACTAACACAAGAATCAGATGAAGCTGGGATGACACTAGAATTATACAAGTCAATCAATTTGCCATTTCCTGTCAATTTGTGTGCTTTAGTTCAGCAAAACACCAACATTCATGTGACAAAATGAATGCATTGGGGGTAGTCATGCATATTGCTTTCTACGTCACAGAAAAAAAAAAAACATCCTGCGTAGCTTTGACAACCACTGACATAGCATTGACATGGACATGTATTGCATCTACTGTCGAATTCATGCCTTATGGGATAACAGCATTAGAATGTATTGTGTGAAGAGAGCTAGCAAGTAAACCACAACAAATAACCTGGTTTCATATCATGCTAGAGAAGGACTCAAGTTCTGACAGAACTTTAGGTTGAAATAATATCACCATGAAGTTTCAATTATTTTCCTATTTGTGAGAGTTCACTGTGTACACTGTTTACTTTGTACACTTTCACAAGTACACTGATGTATAACAAGAAGCTGTACAGATGTACGCCTGTTATACATTGGTGTACATCAGAAGTAGTTACAATTACTCTCTTTTTATCCCAAAGATCTGGATGAAGAAGGAGAAAATGTAAATGATGTCTAGGTAGATACAGAGAGTGGCAAATATATACTCCTCAGGACTCATGGTGTAACGCTTGTTCCCCATCAGCAGCTGGGTGTCAAATGCCAAGAACTAAAAGAGAAAATAAAGCAGAATGAAGCATACATCTCTTTGTGAAAGGCTAAATAGGATATGTGTGTGTGCTCACACCTACCATGGTAAACAGTATAGCACCCAGAACAGCATAAAGACAATCCAACCATGGAACCTAATGTGCAAAAAAAACAGCAACACAGGGATTCGATTAATTGGAATAGATCATACACTTTATCCATCTATAGGATTCTATTTAAGTCTTATTGTTTCACGTACATAGTGATAGGGGAGGATGAGTGCCATGACCAGCCCAGAAGTGAACATGACCATACTGAAGATGAAGAGGGCCCCTCCGCAAGAAGTCACATCATACTAGAGGGCAGAGGACGAGAAATCAATTCCATGGTACGGCAATCAAATCCCATTACTTTCTACTATTTCAATTGGTGTCCATAAGCCATGATGAACAGGGAAGAAAATGTATGGTAATAATATATTTTAAAATGGTTCTTACCTTAGTTTGGAAGCTGAAGACTGTCACGAAGAGGCAGACTATGGCTGTGATGCCCAGACACAACACCACAGACTTGGTGTTATAGAAACTGTTACAATAAAAGAGGACCATATAGTAGATATAGTAATGATAACATGAAGCATTGAAACCAGTCAATCATTTTAAACAGTTATTATTAATACGCACCTTGACAACATTGCTGTCATGTAAGTGAGTGAAAGGGTCTGCAACAGGAGAAAGATCCACACAGTTATCAACAAATTATTCATTTTTGTTTTACTGGAGACATACTTGTGATTCCAAGTCAAATACATATTAATAAACATCATACATTAAATCCTTTATATAAAACATTATAAAGGAACATATTCAACTGTAAATAAGCCTTATAACCTCTTAGCCATTTTGCGAAAAGGAATTGACAACACACAATGTTTTACTTACAAAGAGTGCAAGCAGAATCAGGTTCCATGGAAACATTCTCCTGTAGAATGTATAGGAGAGATTGAGAGATTATAGCACTTTAGGTCATTTACTTTTGTTTGACGTTTATCAAGTCAACCAGTAAAATGTCAAGCTTACCGGGGCACAGAACAGCAGGAGAGTGTCAGGTATGTGACAAAGAAGACAGCACTGTGTAAAAACAAACAGCCAACTAAATTTAGACATTAAGTATAATTTCTAGAGTAGGCTACACCAAACTGCTTCCTGCACCATACTTACTAAGAAGCCCAATACCACCCTGGATTTGACTGGATGTAGATTCTTATTGGTTCACTGAAAGAACAAATACATACTTATGCATGCGCAAATATACTCATCTAATTCTTTTGGTGAAAAAGGTATTGCATTTTATGTTCAACAAAATGCTCACCAGAAGGTGAAGATAGCCACAACAGCCATAGTCACAAACAGTTGAATCATCAACATGGCATACACCTAAAAAAAAAATACATGTATATGTTATTTTAAACAATATTTCCCAAATGTAATGTGCAAAGTAATATTTTTCATGAAAATTGAAGTATGGTCAACATAATCTGTGTCCATGATGACACACAGGTGAGTGGATACCTGCTCCTGCGTACCTTGCGGATAAAGACCCTCCTGATGTTTTTATCCTCCCAGGTGAACTCTGTGAGCCTCTCGCCATCACTGTAGCAAGGGCTGCTGCTGCCTGCAGCAAGTGTTGAGACACATCTTTGTTTTTTTCACGTTTGTACATATTATAAATCATGGTGTCAGGTGTCAAAGGTATCACTATGTAAAAAGCAAGGAATCATTGGGAAGTGTATTCCACTCCATATCTAAGTTTGATTCATGGACATAAGGTGGTACATGATAATGATAGCAATGTTAAAAAAGGATTCATCCTACCAGCAGTGGCTTCTTCATAGCTTGGGGGCTCTTTTACTTGGCCCTCTCCATTGGAGTAACCATTGGGGGTCTTGTTAGCAAGTAAAAGCTATGAGCACAAATGAAGCAGTTCATTTTAACCCACCTAAAACATGACTTATACAACAAGATGAAAGTCGCTATAGTAAGGGTTAATCATTCAGACAATACTGCCTTGTTTTCCACTCAAACAACTTCACTGTATCGCATACAAATCTACTTAATAATCATTAAATAGAATTAGTACATAGCAATACAGATAATAAGTTATGGGAAGTGATTCAGTAAATGCTACCATTATATAACATTATTAATTGGATGAATAGCCTTAGTAATAACATTTTGGCAACACTTTACGATAAGGGTACAATAATGAACCATGAATTAGCATTAGTTGATGCCATAATAGGCATTATGTGTGGAATTATCATAGGGTTAGGGTTAGTGTGGTAAGTGGTAAGACTTAGGATTAGGGTTAGGGTGAATCCTAACCCTATTAAATAATGTATACGTTAATAACTTTACTACCATATTACCATGAACACTGTTACCTTAGTTGACGTGAACACCATTATACTTGAATTAGTAAATGACACCATCAGCAAATTATTACTAATTAACTGTTACTTAATGATTGTTCCTGCATTATTAACGTTAATAAATTGTTAATTGGTGGCTAATTGATGTACCCTTATTGTAAAGTGTTACACCTTTAGTTGAGAAGAGAATTACATGAAATTGATGGAGACTGATGAACAAGTGAGACCCTATTGATAGCTACACGGAAAAAGAAAGCTCTGGGTTGCCATGGCAATAAAGCATTGACAATATTAGCCCTGTGACGCACTTCAAAAAGGGTCATAATACTGGCTTGATATCAAACACCAAACTTACTGTTGCCTAAAAAAACAACTGAATAGGCTTTTCTGAGCAGGCTATTAATAATGAAGATGATAAACTCTACCTTATATAGCAATTGTTTACAAGATGAAGGAATATAGAAATAAACAAGGCTGCAAGACACTTGATTGATGATCATGACAGACCATAATAGTTAAATACGACCTTTCCCCTTAACACGTCTAATATGATGGAACACTCACAGACAATATTTGTCATAGCATCATTCCAACATGCATGCATCATTTGAAATGTCTCTTAAAATCAAATGTCAAATGAAAGATCATCAATAATAACTCATGTTTTCCTTACCTTGCCATGCGTCATGATTGCCTTGCGTCTTTCTGCAGCTGCTCAAGTAACAGAATAGATCAATCTCCGATATCCCTTTACTTAACAGTAAGGGGTTTGAAGACTAGTAATACAGTACTGTCACTTTGACTGTCCTGGAGCTCTTATAGATAGATAGAGCACTGCAATCCAAGAGCTACGTACTTAATACTCTTGCAGAAAACCCCCTCCCTCACGCGTTCAGGCATATTCCAGCGTCATCTAGGTGATGCTGTGCATAGACTGAAGCGTGGGCTGCACCATTAAGTTGGCAAAAAGGGGGTGATCGTTGCAGAGTGGGCTACACACCGCGTCAGGTGAAGCAGAGCAGGAAAAGACTGGATTAGACTAGAAATCTAGAAGCATCATCCTCTGCATCAAACACATAATGAGGTGGTATCCCAGTCATAAAGTTTATAAATGTGATAGGACTATTCTGTTACTGTACATTAGGACTGTAATTATACATACAGTTGATGATTTATATTTTAGTTCGTTTTAAATTATGTATTTCTTACTATTGCACACAATTATTAGGCTAACATTGCCAGACCAATTCGCATATATATCGTATATGCCAGAGTCAATAATAACAATACAGCTCGCACAGTATTCGTCTGGTTCCCTGGTCCATAATTTATCAACGTTGCGTACGACAAAAATCTATGCGTAATCCATACGTACGCAGATTTTCCAGAAAACGCTGGATTTATCAATTTGTTCGTGATTTGTTAATGTGCGTACATCGACTTTATTTTACGCACTAAGTCAATACAAAAATTACCAGATAGAAATTGCTAAACATGACCAATACATTCTTTTGATTGATAATTGGCAAATTGTCTTCATTAATTCCACAATGCTACGTATCACTCGTTTAAATCACGTTATGCGTTGTATAAAACTTCAACCACTATGTGCGCACGTCCAAAGGCAGATCTGATGGGGGCTGCTGGCAGGGAAAACCACCAGGAAACCTGCTTTGTTTGACAACACGCTCTCTTCTTCTGGAGCTCGCCGCCTCCATCACTACTTCAACCCATGGACAAATTGATACATTCCACGTGAGGCTAAAATTATAAAACTAAATAACAATAGAAATATAGAAATAGATATAGCAAAATAGAAATAAGTCATTGTTTGACCAATTGCTTCTTTTAATCTACAATTTACTTCAAAACTATTTCCCTCAAGGTTCTACGAGTTTTGGGTGTAGGGTTTTTACAGCTCGAACTGCTGGAGAACGCAAGCCTACATTCTCTTTATAATACAAGCAGCTATAAATAAATAAATACATGAATAAAGATTGGTGACAAAAGAATTTATATCAAATATGTCCATGAAAATGATGACACACACACACACACACACACACACACACACACACACACACACACAGACATACACAATTACATTAATTGATAGAGGAACTGATTTGCATTATGCAAATTAGGGAAAGGAATGTTCTTCAGTATTATCCTTGCATACCCTTGTCAGCATCATTGTTTGGACACAAAAATACATGATATAGTAAATTAAACAATCCTTATTGTCAATGAATGTTGGCTGGCAAATAAATATTAAACAAGGACATTATGAACTTCAGGATATAAGTTGTACATCTGAATTTGTCTTTGGCAGTCCAAAATTCCTAAATGTTCATCATGTTGTTGTTGTTGTTGTTGTTGTTGTTGTTGTTGTTGTTGTTACTCCCCATCTTCTCTGGTTCCTTCCAGTCTCAGCTCTGTGTCATTCTTGCCCAGGGTGAAGAGACTCACCATGGCTAGCAGAGCTGCCATCATCATCACCGCACAGCCCCCAAACATGTGTCTGGTCCCACTGCCTCCCTCTCCCCCTCCGGTCCCAGAGACCTCCCCATGGAGGGCCAGCAGCCCCAGACAGGCCAGCAGGTGTAGTGGGAGCCTGAACCACGCCAACACCCCAGCACGCTTCTCCTCAGGGATGACCCTCGCCTGGAGGAAGCTGACCGCAGGGAAGTAGAGTCCACACGCCAGCTCCAGCAACAAGAAGGCGATGAGAGACTCGAAGGGTCTGGCTTGTCCCGGGGCCGTGGAGAAGGTTAGCATGAAGAAGGAGAAGAAAGCCATGAGCACGGCCAGGCACAACAGGTGGCTGGGCTGAAGATGGTAGCGCGTGGAGGTTGCCAGGCGGTACAGCAGAGAACCAGCCATGCTGGCGGCCATTAAGCAGGAAAAAACTATTCCCAGAGGGGGATCATGGGGGTCCAATACTGGGGTCCATAGGAAGACAAAGATGTATAGCACACTTTCAAACATAGCCTGTACCGCACCCAGCAACATTACTCTCCTGTCTGACAGCAGGCAGCGCAGGGCCTCCTGGCACCTTCGCCAGAACCTGGCCCCGGCAGATGTGTGGACCGGAGGTGCAGAAGGGCCAAGGAGAAGTCTGTGTTTGTCTCCCTCAGGAGTTCCTTCGGATTCCTCTTTGCCCCAGTCGGTGAGCACCACCCATCCACACGCTGCCAGGCAGGGAACTGCCAGGATGAAGGGCGCCACAGGTCCCAGGTGGAGCCACTCAGCGAGAAGGTTAGCTACCAGCCCTGCACCCACAGCCAACGCGTGATTCCAAGTTGCAGCCTTGGTGAAGGTGCTAGGAATCCACTCCTTGGGGAAATCATGGACCTCTGCATGCCGATGTACATACCAGGCCTCGAACGTGGTGGAAAGCAATGACGTGGACAGCCCGCCGAGGACGCGGCCAATGATTAAAACAAAGTAATCCCTTGAGAGTTTCGTGAGGCAACAGGCCGAGTATGTGACGCAAAAGAGCAGGCATGTCCGTCTGCGGCCCAGTGCCTGAGGCAACCAACTTGCAAATGGAGCAAACAAAATGCAGGCCGCCAATCCACACACATACAGAATGGCTATTTGAGACTCAAGGAAGCTGTAGTGGCGGTACAGTTTATAGAGGTAGGGACCCTGGAGCCAGTCGGCCCATAGGGCTAACAGGTAGGCACGCAGGAAGAGAGTCTGGAATTGACGGAAGGCTGGGTTTGCTACAGCCGTGGACGCAGGCTGCGGAGGGATCAGACGCCGTGCTGTAACCTCAAGGAATACACACAACGCAAGCAAGAAGATAACTGCGAGATACACCGTCAGCCACATAGTGTATTTGACGTTGTAAACTTGCTGTTAACTATGTTCTATTGCTGTATCTTCACCCCGTCTAGCGATGTCCCGGATCCTGTGAGGAGTTACACAAGTTATAAGAATATTAGAGCCGAAATAAAAACATGATCAAGTAAAAATCACGATCGGGTCGAGTAAACAAACCACGTTGTCAATGCAAATAAAATGGAAGACGTACGGACACAATAACGTAATATCTTTACGTATAAACAAACCTTATAAAAAGTATAAACAAGTAACTAACAATTTCGAAGGAATCGTTGATCCGATGACCAACTGCTTTTAGCCTAAATAAACCTGTGTGATGACATTTCGTTGAAGGTGTATGGTAATTAGCTGTCTCCAACTCCCATCTCTATTCATTTCAATAGGAATAATAGCCTACAAATGGTGCTGCTGTGTAGTCCACTTTTGAATACGAACCTACCATTTCGATTAGCAGTCTTCCAATGTTTCTGCAGAAGCACTATGACAGATCACACATTGCCAACAACACAAATTACTGTCATCACTGCTTTCAACATCGCTTTTCAAAACGACGTTGTATTTCCGGGTTGATCCGTTGTTCCGTTGATCGACCAAAAGGGGGCGCATCTTCCCCCTCTCCCTGCTCATTCTCTTCTTCTTCTTCTGCTTCTGCTTCTTCTTCTTCTTCTTCCTCTTTTAGTTTTTTAAATAGATAAACAAACAACTTTTCGCTCATTACCGCCATCGTCTGAACAGGAGTATGAAACCTGGTTCCGTCTTTAAATAAGATAAAAATAAATAAAAGAAAAGAAAAACTGAAAAACAAGGAGGTATAAAAAATATTGCACTGAAAAAAACATGTTGATCTATACATATAAATAAATAAATGTAAATAAATATTGTACAGTGAACTGAAAGTAGATAAAATTGAAGGGTGTAATGTAATGTTATGTTAGGGTGTGGTTAAGGGTGTGATTGTTATCGTGAACAGAGCTGATTGAATAGTCTGATTACGGCAGGAAGGAAGGACCTGCGGTACCTCTCCTTCACGCACTTGGGGTGCAACAGTCTGCCACTGAAGGAGCTGCCCACAGATGTACGAGTGACCTGCAGGGGGTGGGAGTCCATCACCAGCAGTAATGACAGCTTAGTCATCACCCTCCTCTCTCCCACCACCTGCACTGAGTCGAGTGGGCAGCCCAGGGTAGAGCTGGCCTTCTTGATCAGCTTGTCCAGTCTCTTCCTGTCAGTAGCGGAGATGCCGCTGCTCCAGCAGACTACTCCATAAAAAAGGTCCAGATGCCACCACAGAGTCACAGAAGGACTTCAGCAGTGGTCCCTGCACTCCAAAGGACCTGAGCTTCCTCAGCAGATACAGTCTGCTCTTGGCCTTCTTACAAAGTGCAGCTGAGTTATTCTTCCTGCTCTTCACTAAACTTTCGGTTTCTGTTTAACTGAAGTCAGTTTACACCAATCTGGTTTCCTTTAGTTATGTTTTTTGTAAATGTATTCATCTTAAAGTTTCATACCCTAGATCTTGCCTGATTGACTCATGAGACTAGACTCTTCAATACTGCGTATGAATTTGAACATATCAAAGTACCAAGTGGTCGAACTTCCTCTCCCCACTGTGATGCTAGGCAAATGGCCTCTCTCTCCCCTGGGGGCCTATATACTGAGAGACTACTGGTTATTAATTAAAAGATTTAATTGTGGTTCGACAAATTCCGATTGCTACTTTTCCATTTCTTCCTCTTTCGTTCCATCTGTAAACACATAAAGGAATCCAAAATATCTGGAACGGCATTCTATTTTCTCCCCCTTCCTATCTTTAGCAGAAACAAGTAATTCTATGTCTACCTCAGATATTGGTAGAAGCCATGGTGGTACAGCATGTTGCTCCACATCAAATTGTAGTCCCTCTTAATCTCTTAAAAAACTGCCACCACAGACTCTTTATTTTTCTTATTTCAGTTTCAAGGCATATCATTGACATCTATGAGTTTATTGTTTTCTAAATAATAAGTAAGCCAATCTGCTAGCATTCTGTCCATATCTTTCCCATATGAGATGGTCTGTAATCACTCGGCAGTATGCTGTTGGATCTTTTCCCGGCTTCCGTATTGGCTCCACCACTGCTTCTTTCCATACTTTAGAAGGCTTTCCTTCCTTCCACACTTATATGTACCAACAGAGGCTTACATGTGTCACTTAGATGCGCTAACATTATCAAATGTCACTAAATATTTTAATATTGTCGTAATTTTTTTAATCTCCTACACATCGATCTACTATGTAATATATAAAAAATCTGTCATATTTAGAAATGGATCTTTCAAATTTTCTTTAATTTGACTGAATAGACAACAAGAAGACAAAATATTCATAATAACATCTTTTTATAATTTCTATGCAGGAAGATTTACAAATGTACATGTGCCAGAAATGTTTTTAATCATAACACGCAAGCAGTGAGAGACTAAACATCATCACTCACTCTCAAAATATATATTTGTGTTTGTATGACAAACGTTGGGGGCAGAGGGAAGGTTGCATGTAAAGCGAGTGCTGGTGATTTTTTTGTATTATGCTGGTTGATAACCTAACAGCAGGAAGAAGATCTGAGCTCTCTGAGGCCCCCTACTGAACATTCATTCTCCAGTGCCAAACCCTTCTTTTACAGCAAAGCCATGTCAATCATCCCCCTTTACTCTAAACTCATCATGATCCTGCAGATCATTTCAATTAATATATACACATTAGAGTAACATATTTACAGGGACAAATCTAACAAAATACATACAAATCCATCATGCATGGAGTATCTTACACATCTTGTGATTTCAGTTGCAATACAATAATGTTGATACAACCCTTTGAGCAATAAGAGTTTAATATGATTAAAACTGGAAGTTCTTAACTAGCTGAAAGTAAGTTGTGAAATGTAAGCTTTATTGCTAAATATAAAAGGAATTATATTGTATATTGGTGACAAAGTGATGTGATTCTGACAAATACTAATGTATATGTTATGTTCAGTGAAATAATGGCAATGACCTTAATATATCAACTTAATCTATACATTATATACAGGGTCCCTTCCTTTAACCACGCAAAGGAAAATATGTCTTTTAATGGTCCATCTAAATCATGACTTAAACAGGTGGTCTAAAGAAGGTCTGTTGATGAATAGGAAAATGGAGCCACTTATTAAGTTAAGTCAAATGTCTGTTTAACTGGAAAGTTCGTAATAAATCTGTCTAAAGAATTCTTTTCCCCCTAAGCATTGATTCATGGTCTAGTACATGTTCATCATGAGACTACAGTATGCAGTGTGTGTGTGTGTGTGTGCTTGTGTCTGAAACATGTTCTCCTTCCCTTCTGTGACTTCTTCTTCCAAGGAACTCCACAGCTTGGGACAATGAGTCTATAATGATCAGTCATGTGTATGTATCATGTGTGTGAGTGAATGTCCCACATCCGTGTGTGTGTGTGTGCGTGGCTGTGCACGTGCATACATGGCTTGCTCAGGGGTCAATGTGGAAGGCCAACAGTTTGTCTGAGTGCAGGTTGTTGAGGGTGCGCAGGTCCGGCAGGCGCAGCAGCAGCTTGGGGAAGAGGCCTCCTTCCCCTGGGTGTCTGCGGGTGATAAGGGAGCGCAGCGCGCGGATCAGACTCTCCTGGAGCTGCTCCACAGTGCCCATGTCGGAGATGCCGGAGCGATCTGAAAGAAAGGCGGCGACACATGCAACGTTGAGATTTGGACCGTGAATGATGAAGCCAGAGAACATCTTTGGCACTTCATCGATAAACAACACAGTCAACTGTATTGCCGTCATTGGCTGAGTTGTGAAGTGGGCTCGTACCTGCGGACACAAGGACCACGGCCATGAAGAGGGCCATCTCGTCGGGTTCCAGCCCCAGCGCGCCCAGCTTCTCGCTGAACTCAAACATGGCGTCGAGTAGGGTGCCCATACCCAGGGCGCGGAGAGTGGCGAGCGGGTACGTCTGGCCATTCAGGAAGGTGACTGTGCGCTCCTCAGCATTGAATAATGTACAGAACCTCACCATGAGAACCTAACGGGTCGGAACACACAAGAGCATGTTCATCAATATATGCACAATAGTGTTGAAATGGTTCCCCAGCAGTTGTAATAAAAAGTTATTAATTACTGTAGTCAATCATTTGATATGACTCAAACTTAGACTTAGAAATCGTTAATGTCCTCCAAAATGCAATTTGGTGGCACAGCATAGAACATATCCACACATTACAAGATCAGCCGATTAACAAAAAAGGTCCAAGATGCTCTCTAGCAGCCATCATGAATAACATCCTGTAATATGAATTACCTGGAAGGTGCCTGATTTCAGCAGCATGACTTGGTCTTGTTGGCTGAGCTCTTGAAACCCTGGGATACCCTTGGCAAACTCTACCACCTCCTTGACAGCAGGAGTGAAACCATGGGAGAAGGACTCCCATACCTGCTGGCTGGTGCACTCTGGCCCTGATACAGGATACGCATTCAGAGGACAGGCCTTTGTGGAAACACAAAAGAAAAACAACGTTTACAACCTTCATAACAACCCTCAAACCGATACATCAGAAAGACACTGCACATGGTCCTGAGATACAATTCTTAATTATTAATAAATGGATCAATGCACTTACAAGAACTTTAGATCCTTGAGCCAACTTCCATGGGCAGGAGGGCTGGACTGGGGCTGCTGCTGGGAAGTGGTTGGGATTGACACAGCTGTCTCTTTGGGTTGTGGGCTCACGCTGATGCAGGTCGGGTGACACTGATAAGTTATACCGACCGTTGTCCACAATGGAGAATGTTGATTGGCTGTTGTCGTTAGCAGGGGGGCAAGCAACGGGGCAAGACTGGTAACCCAGCGTGCAGTGTGGATGGCCGGAGGACACCCGGGGGTATTTCGCGTCCTGGGAAACGGGGGACTGGTTGCTGTTGGTGGACACGCTGGCCCTCTTAGCGGGTCTCCCCTGGCTCGCGCTTGTGAAGATGTCCCGGTATGCTCTGGAGATGGCCCCGATGGCCTCATTAGAGTTGCAGTCTCTGGGGCTGGGGGCCTTGTCCCCCGCTGGAGAAGAGTCCATGTCCATGGTGGAGGACTCGTTCAGGCTGTTCATGTAGCTCTGCATCTCATCCAGGAGACGTTGCTTCTCTCGCTTGGGGATACGGCCGAAACGGACAGCTAGGAGGACAGATAGAACCAAGGAGCACAGAATAAGCATGTTGTGGATGCTAACATCACTGCGTTATGCATTTAACTGCTCAACACACATTCACCTAGAAGGCGTCAAGGAGTTATGAATTCTCTTGCAACATTGATGGATTTCGGGAGGAGTGTCAGCAACTGTTAAGCTGTACTCTTGCTTGCTCCATAACTGTACCTCCATCCCCCCCTCCCCTCCTTCTGTGAGCAGCCATCAGCTGGAGCAGTTATTTATAGCTCCTGATGCCAGCATCGGCCTCAGCCTTTTCTCTTTCAATCTCTCCCACTGCCTCACTCAGTTTGTAAGTAGGGCAGTAGGGCAACGCGAGTTTGATATCACATGCGCCAAGATCACAGAAAAGGGAGCAAGAGAGTTTGGACTGTGTAAAAACACCAGATGAGATGGAGTGCGGTAGAATGGATGAGCAGAGGTGATAGCGAGAGAGAGAGCGGAGAGGAGGATGGCTTATGTTGCTGAACGTGTTGCTGGTTACGGGAGTTCATGAGAGGGGAGATGTGTGCTACTGTAATATTGCATCTTTCCTCCTGGGATTAAAAAGGTTGCATATTGGACAAAATCATTTTTTTGGGGGCGAAGACAAGAACAAGAAAAGGTGCAATGTTGTGATTGGCGTGTTGAATAAAGAAGTACAACTGAAATAATGGGAAGGAAACCATAGGCTGAAGTATTGATTAACAAATACAAATAAACAACACTCCACAGGAAATTATTCCATGACAAGCAGTTGTCCTCATGTGTTGTTTTAAATACATGTACTATAATATAATATATAATATGTAACATATAAAATAATATCATGTAATAAAATGTCATATAATTGTATAAAATATTATGTAATATAATATAATATACAAATATAACATAAAAACTATATTAAAACGCATCAAATCTGTAGCTTTCACACAAAATGGGCGCCTCATTGGCAAACTTTACAGTGTGCCAGTTGGCATAGTGGCACACTTCGCTTCCTGTTACCAGAGCCATTTCAATACGTGTGAAGCAAATTGACACAGCATCCTCGTGTGAAATCAGGGTGTACTATTTAATGTGGGCTACAGGCAGTTAAATGCGGTTTTCCTGTTTTCACAATGACTACGACATTGTGAAAGAGGTTTCTAGGTTGTGGTGCTTGTGGTACTACTTCTTTTAAGAGAGCCTTCTCTCAGGTGGTCCAGGTTTATGTTTGGTCTCACATTGAAGCTGTCGTGTGACCCGATTTAGCGTGCTGCCTCACTTTCTCTGTGCATCAAAAGTGTTGAGTTAATGCAGAAACAATATCCTCCTCGAAAGATTAGACTTTGTAGAACATTGTAGAGTACAGCTACATAGACACGCGTTCAGATAAATACAACTACACCAAGTAGGTCATGGTATGGTATGTGGATGCTATGGGCCCAGTTCTGCACCGTTTTTCTGGGCCAGCCCAGCTGGATGCCTTTCTTAATCTATGATGACAGGTGATCAATCAATGTTCTGGAGTCGGGGCTAAAAACTAGGCGATGAGAGTGCGCTCGTGAACTCTCCTGCTGTGTTCGTGCATGTTTTGTGTTTTTCTACTAATCTTAATTGTTACTGTATCCACCGTTAATTGCAGTAAGATGCTGTAAGGGCATACGCAAGGTAATCAAGTTGACCCTGTTCCAATTTCCTAAAATAATTTCTGTGTTTGCTGCAGTTTTCCAGATGACGGATAGCTTCGGGGACTCTGCG
>OMKQ01094845.1:0-13077 GCA_900302335.1 Phycis phycis
TGTCCACATTGCTCGCCTGCCTGTCCAGGAAACATCTCAGATTTGAACCAATCACGTCTTAGGGTTCCTCCCTCTGACTGTTTAGTCCAATCAGAGTCCATATGAGGAGTTGGTCTGTTTCAAAGTAGTGAAAAGAAAACAAACGCTGGCGTTCCCTGCGTTGATGACCGTGTGGTGACTCAGGTGAACGTAGCAGCCTCCTCAGATCCAGACCTCAGTAACTCTGTTAGCAGTGATGTTCTAATGTTAGCTGAGGTTCAAATGGACCTCGATCTGATTAGAGGACAGCTCTCCTCCCTCTCTCTCTCCTCTGATCTCCACACACACGTCTCTCCCTCTAGTCTCTGTTTCTGTTTTCATTCTTCTCTCGTCTCTCTCTCTCTTCTTTCCAGTCCTTCCATATCTCTCCCCCCTCTTCCTACATTTACATTGAGGGCATTTAGCAGACGCTTTTATCCAAAGCGACAAAGAGTACATTTGTCATCAGAAGGTGAAACATTTCATTGCTGCTAATACAGTAAGAAAGTCACCAGAACAAGTTTCAAGCATTTCAATTGCTAGGTTAACCATTGCTAGTGTACAACATCTCTGACTAAGTGCCAAGTTACAAAGAGCGAATAAATTGCCAAATTACAAAGAGACGTGCAACAAATAAGAGCATGAGGGTAGGGTTTTTTTCTCTCTTTTTTTTAGAGGTAGAGGATGGAGGTTATGCAGGGTTCAGGTGAATTCTGAACAAGTGAGTCTTGAGTGTCTTCTGGAAGAGACTCAAGACTTCTCCCCCCCTCCTCTCTCCCCTCCTCTCCCCCCCTCTCCTCTCTCCCCTCTCCTCTCCCCTCCAGCTCCGGTGCTGGTGGTCATGGAGGTGAAGGGGGAGGGCTATGCGGCGGACATCTTTAAAGACATGGTCGCCTCCTTCGACGTCCTCCAGACAGGAAACATCACCGTCCTGAGCAGGAGGTGTCTGGTGAAGCCCTCCGCCCCAAACTACTCCTCCTACCTCCTGATTGGTAGGTGATTGGTAGGAGACACACAGAGCTCCGTCCCACAATGCAATGCTTCAGGCTGTGTCCACGCCAAGCTCGCACCACGTCTTATCTTATCTTATCTTATCTTATCTTATCTGATCTTAACATGATAACAGGATCTCCCACCTGACGTCCAAACTTCGAGGAAGAATTCACTCACAAAGTTCATGTCTCTCAGTGAGGGGTTCAAGCCCCGTCAGGTCCTGCTGGGCGTGGAGAAGATCTGTTCAGGATCTGTTCAAGATCCTGTACAAGATCTGTTCAGGATCTGTTCAGGATCCTGTTCAAGATCTGTTCAAGATCTGTTCAAGAGTGCACATTTTAGAAGATGATATTGTTTGGGGGGATTTTTAATTTATCTCTGTGTTTATGTGTGGGTCTCTCCCCCTCTCTCCCCCTCTGTCTCCCCCAGGGGTTCTGTATGGACTCTCCATGCTGCTCACTGTGACAGGAAGTTACTTCCAGCGCTCCAGAAGACTCATCTGTGCTTACTACTACCCTGCACGAGAACATGTAAACCCATAGTCTCTCCCCCTCGCTTCTCTACTTGCCTGAGGAATGTAAACATATTGTCTCTCTTTTGAAGACATTCATACCTGCCACACACACACACACACACACACACACACAGTAGCGTAGTGTTGGTTGGAGTTTTGAGGTGAGGTTCTCTGATGAGAGAATCTTCCTCCACAATGAGGTCACTTCCTGGACAAGACAATGGGCATGTGTTGCTCAAGGGGCCCTCAGCAGGGTAGAGCTGTAGGTGAAGGGTCAGAGTGCAGAGTGGCATCCCAACCATTCTGAGAATGGAAACTATGTGGGGGAGTCCTGACATGTCTGCTCTGAGACCCCGTTAGCTATACAAGCTAACTTACCATATCTGTTAAGGCTGACATACAAATGGTGTTCCTTCCCCTCATTTTGAAGGTTGATCTTCTGCTTCCACACACAGGGTTTAACCCCATCCACCTCACACCCATAGTAGTAACAATCACACACCCATAGCAGTATCAATCACACACTCATAGTAGTATCAGTCACACACTCATAGTAGTATCAATCACACACTCATGGTAGTATCAATCACACACTCATAGTCGTAACAATCACACACTCAGTAGTAACAATCACACACTCAGTAGTATCAATCACACACTCAGTAGTAGTATCAATCACACACTCAGTAGTATCAAACAGATGTGTTCTCCTGTGTGTGTACAGGAGCGGATTCATTTCCTCCACACTCACATCCTGGACCAGAGGAGGATTCTGGGAAATGCTCTGCGGAGCTCGGTAACCAGGGCAACGGACATCAGACGAGGAGGTGCCGAGGAGAAGCTCCTCTCCTTTGTACTCTGGTGACACACCCTCCACTGTCCAGCTGCTTTAACACCAATGTTTCATCTAAATAGCACTTTTTAAAAGTGCTCACCTCTGATTGGACCAGCATGTTGGGTCTCTTCTAGTGTACCAGGTGCATCCCACCTGTCCAGGATGCTGGGGGGCTCTGAGGTCCCCTGTCTCACCTGCCTGGAGAAAGGGGCGGCCGCCGGCATGGTCAGCTGTCCTGTACTGCAATGCAAAGGTAGATTAGTGGTGGATTATGACATCAGATCCCTGAGAGCTGCTTGTGATGTTCACATGGCGACGTGGTGATGGTTTGGTGGTACGACGTGGTGATGGTTTGGTGGTACGACGATGGTTTGGTGGTACGACGATGGTTTGGTGGTACGACGATGGTTTGGTGGTACGACGTGGTGATGGTTTGGTGGTACGACGTGAGCCGCAGGGCTCTGGGTTCGATTCCAAAAGTCCACTTCCAACCTGCAGGCTATCCTCCCTGCTCTGTGATGACATGAGTCTGAATTCACCGCAGCTTTAATCCAAGTGAAGTCTCTTTGGTTAGTGTCTGTTAAATTCAGCAACTCACCATCATTTTGAAAATAGCATTCGTATGAAGATTTTTGAATTAACCTTCATCTTCTGATTTTTACGTTTCAATCAAAGAGGATACCAAGTATTCCTGTCCAGTACTTTGTGAAACGTCCAGACTGGGGTATTTTTTTCAGCTCGGTGCTGCCAGAGCTGCTCCCAGACACTAGGAAACATCTGTGTGCTGTGTTCACCACCTCTGACCTCCCGGCAGGACCAGGAGGAGGAAAGGTATGCTGGGAAACCAAACCTGGTCTCCAAGCTCTACTGGTTACATAGACCAGGATAGGACAGAGAGGGTCAAATAGAATAGAAGTAGAATAGTAGACTGGTAGAATACTGGTATTCTAGAACAGAATACCATGGAAGTGGAACATGAGTCATCGCCCCACCACTGTTGTCAGGGGCCGTGGAGGCCATGAGTCAACCTCTCACACACACCACTGAACAACATGAAGAATAACAACTTCAACAGTGTGTGTCAGGTTGATGGCCTACAGGGCCCCTCATCACTGTGTGAGTGAACATGTTCCCTGGTGTCTTCAAACCCTCAAACCGATTGTTCAAAAGCTAATACATGTTATGATGAGTTTCTTAAACACACCCTGAACTCAAACATCTGCCAGTGGGAGTGGAGTGGCTGGTCTCCTGGATGGTCAGTAGATGAATGGGTTTCTGGTTTCAACTGGCTTGTGGTAACAGAGACTCCAGTGATGAGGAGTACTGGGAGCTGAGGAGGCCAGACCCTGGCGTCACCATGGAGACAAGACACTCCATGACGGGTTGTTCTGGGTCTTCTGACAGCAGCTGGAGTTTCACCAGCCTGCCTGCCCAGAGCAGGTATGTAGCTTCCTACTGACCTACCTACCCAACTACCTACCTACCTACCTACCTACCGACCTATCTACCTACCAACCCACCAATCTCTCTCCATCTGTCTACATTTACATTTACATTTAGGGCATTTAGCAGATGCTTTTATCCAAAGCGGCTTACAATAAGTACATTTGTCAGAAGAAGGTGAAACATTTCATTGCTGTTAATACAGTAAGAAAGTCACCAGAACAAGTTTCAAGCATTTCAATTGCTAGGTTAACCATTGCTTTTGTTGTTTACCAATACATGTCTATCTGTCTGTCTACCTATCCCGTTTCCATCCATATCTAATCAATAAAACTAGTTATGTCTATTGATCAGCTATTGATCCGTCATCATCTGTCTGTCTCCCCCCAGTGATCCAGACAGAACCAGTCAGAACCAGTCTGCCAGTGACCTCTCCTTCCACTCTGCTGCGTCGGACTCCTCTCCAGGACCACGGTGTTGGGCCCCTCCAGACCAGAACCACCTGGTCTGACGGAGAGATGCAGAACCCACTTGTCCAAACCAAGTCATAAAATACTCTCAGCCCACAGACACTGACCTGAGTGGTTCCTTCATTAAGCTCATGATATTGTGTACCACCAACACACACACACACACACACACACACAGAACCACTCATCTTTGATATCACCACAGCGTTCAATCCACGTGCGTTTGCGTCATGAAGATGTTCTCCACCTGAGAGGTTCTCCACATAGAACCAGTTCTCCTGGACTGGTTTGTCATGAAACAGTATCAAATAGCGGTGGTCTTTGATTTGAAGCTAAACAATGACCCGGTCATGTGACCACGTCATGTGACCACGTCATGTGACCAGGGTTCCAGTGCCCAGGCAACTCGTCCCTCCATGCTCAGGTTCGTGGGACGTCTTCTCTGGTCTGTCCACGTCATCGGGACGTCTCCAGTTCAGCTCCCAGAGACTAATGGCTGAATGGATCTATAAAGGTTTGGGAGAAAGACCCCTGGTACCACCATGAATTGGTCCAGGTCCAGCAGCGGGGGCCAGACACCCAGCCCAGGTCTGGGTCCACCCAGAGCTCCAGGCCAATGCTCTGCACTCCCACCTGGCTGCCAACAACACGCCCCTCCTCAGAGGTGAACTGTGGGAGGCGGGGTCTGTTGGGTGGACTGACCCACCTGTCCGGTCGTTCACAGTAGGAGGCTTGGGGGACTCAGCGATTGCGTGCAGTTTGCTTTGTTGATTGTTGATTAGTGGACAGTCTGCAGTGCGCTACATGGACATGTAATGAGGAACGTTAGAATAGAAAAGATTGTGCACTGCATGAAGAACTGGTGGTTTGGCAGTTGAGGAAAGGCGTGGCATGTCCAACATGGAGATCAGGAACATGTGAGGATACTACTTTCAATAAATACTGCCCTGTGTGTGTGTGTGTGTGTGTGTGTGTGTGTGTGTGTGTGTGTGTGTGTGTGTGTGGTCCCTGGGGGCAGAATACACAGCTCCTCGAGCGTCTGTTAGAGCGAGGACGGTGATGTGGAGAGGAGGGTCATCGTGACGTCATACGCGTGCCTCTCTCGGTGCAAGCAGCACCATAAAGGGAGGCACGGCCGGGGGGAGACACTGGTACAGAGGCTCAGCTGACGTCAACCAGGAGAATGGCAATTAAGGTACGTTACTAGTTGTATCGTTTTATAGTTTATAGTTTATACTTCATAGTTTCATAGTGCGCTTTATCCTTGGGTGTTGGTTTGAAAAGTACACAGCGGAGACTCCCACTGGGACCGCTGTGGGTGAAGTTGTGGGTGTCGGCTCTATCAGCGTGGAGGGGAAGTGGTCTGGAGTTACAAATGAAGTTAAACTAAGTTAAGCTAAATTCAACCAAGAGATGTCTTAAAACGCGTCTGGTGGTTTGAGGAACATATTGAGAAACGTATGCAGTGAAGGCAGAGCAGTGATCGCGGTGCGTGCGCCTGGCAGGCTGCAGGGTGCGGGGAGACCGGGCTGGTCGGTGCGACTGTGGGGGAATGTGAGACCGGGTCGCCTGTCTCTCTGCCTGTATGACTGCGGTTCATATGTTGAGCGTTGCCAACAGAAACGAATTCATCACCGTTTGGTTTGCGCAGTAGAACCTCAGCTTTGAAAGCTTTGGCTGACGCCCATGGACACATCTAATCTAGTTTATTAATGTTTAACTTTATAACGTTCATTCCTGGCTGTACCAGCTGCTGGTCCCTGGGAGCTGCCCAGTCCAACCTCTGGTTTCTACATTTACATTTACATGAAGGGCATTTAGCAGACGCTTTTATCCAAAGCGACTTACAAAAAGTTTGTTTGTCAGAAGAAGGTGAAACATTTAATATCTGTTGTTCTGGTAACTTCTTACTGTACTGTGTAAGTCGCTTTGGATAAAAGCGTCTGCTAAATGCCCTAAATGTAAATGTAAATGTAATAGAGTAAGAAAGTCACCCGGACAAGTTTCATGCAATTCAATTGCTACTGCTGGACTTGTTACGTTGTTGGTTGATAACGTCCACAACACTCATAAAGCAGACATGGCCATGACGTAGTGTGTAACAAACATTGTCTGCTGGTGTAAAGGAGGTGATCACTGTCCTGTGGCCAATAGACAGACCTCAGACCTCAGACCAATAGATAGACCTCAGACCTCAGACCAATAGATAGACCTCAGACAACACAGGTGATAACTGTTCTCTTGTTGGCCAATAGCCTCAGACCACACAGGTGTGGTCCAGGCTGGTTTACGTGACCCCAGACCACCTCCCACTAAGTCAACAGTGACTACAAACACGAGCGTAACACAGAATGGCTGTTGCTCCACTGGTTATCTGGACTGTGTTACAGTGTGCAGTGTGAGGACCCACCTCTCACTGAGCACACTGAAGCACCACTAGGCACCACAAGGTCTCATCCATCTGAAGTTCTCCAGGTTCAACACTGGCAGAAAGAACAGTCCAACCCAGGAAAACATGATTACAACATTATTCATTGTTATTAAAAGAATAAAATAGAAACACTGAAACCTTCTTTAACCTTTTTAGTAGGCTTCTCCTAATATTACAAGTTACATTCTGATAAGGATGGAATGTATTACTAATTTAATTACTACTCTGTAATTACAAATACCTTATGGAAGGGCAACGTGTGAAGTCAGAATGTTTCTGCTGCTACAACCAGTGACTCTGTGTGTCTGTGAGTCTGAGTCTGTGAGTCTGTGTGTCTGTGAGTCTGAGTCTGTGTGTCTGTGAGTCTGTGTTCCGTAGTGGGGCACTGCTTTGGCTGCTCCTGTAGGGTCCTATAGGGTGGAGTCAATACTAAACCATTAAAGTCTACACAGAAGCACTAGCATGTGGACAGGGCCATGCAGACATGCAGAACTTCTTGGCCCAAGCTTTGTTGCTTGTTGTGGAGGCAGTGGTCTGTGGCTGTGATGAGTGTGTTGTAGGAGTTGTAATGTCTGTGCTGGGTCAGCACTCAGAGCTGGAGCTGGCCCTCAACACCCTGGTCACAGGATTCTTCTCAGAGTCCAAGAATGGCAGCAACATGCTGAACAGCGCAGAGTTCCAAACACTGGTCTCCAATCAGCTGCCCACCCTGGCCAAGGTACCTACCTTCACACCTCCAGCTCCTACTCACGATACCTCCACACATCCTACCTCCTCACCTACTGTTCCTACCTCCCTACCTCCTCACCTACTGGTCCTCCCTCCTCACCTACTGGTCCTACCTCCTCACCTACTGTTCCTGCCTCCCTACCTCCTCACCTACTGGTCCTCCCTCCTCACCTACTGTTCCTACCTCCCTACCTCCTCACCTACTGGTCCTCCCTCCTCACCTACTGGTCCTCCCTCCTCATCTACTGGTCCTTACCTCCTCACTACCTACTATTTACAAGCAGATGCTTCTTTTCAAAGTGACATTCTGTGAATCAGATACATGTCACTAAAGAGTAGGTTAGGGGAGGAAATCACACCTCCAATATATACATTGATCTATCCCATTACTGCAACACTGACAACCCAAGTAAAATTAAATTGAATAGTGCCATCTAGTGTAGGAAATCTTCACTGCAGTGTCTGCCCTGCCTTTTTAACTTTGACCCAGCCATGCTGATGTTTTTAGATCACACAATCAAGCAGAGTTGAACAGAGAGTGGCAGAAGGCTGAAGTCCTCCTCAGTCTTCTGTGCCACAGCAGCCTGCGGCCGGCGGCTCTCCGGGCAGAGCTGTCCAGCTTTGCCCTGAGGATCAATAACGTGTTTCTGAAGCAGTTGGTATCGATCATCTCCCGGAGGAATGAGCTGAACAGCACGGTGCCGCACCTCCAGCTCACCTGTGTGTGTGTGTGTGTGTGTGTGTGCAGACTGTGAATGAGGATGGGGGGCTCCAGAAGCTCTTGAAGCAGATGGGCGTGGAGGAGGGACAGGACATCACGTTCAGGAACTTCTGGACGCTGGTCCAGAAGCAGGCGTCGGACCAGTTCTCCCTGGGTATCAACGAGAAGTCGGCGCGCTGTGGCTGCAGCGTCTGCTGAGGCCCCGCCCCTTCCTGCCCACGCGGTGGGCGTGGCCTGGTCCGGGCGCGGCCGTCCCACCCACCAACCAGTGCCGTGACTGGAACCCGGAGCAGATGCTGGACGTGTGACTGAGTGAAGGTGAATCACAGACTGTTGAGGGCGTCTGATAACGTCTGTGTTGTGTCACGGTGGGATCACTCTGATAATAAATCTGTTCATATTTTGCAAAGAGGACCTCATTGTGTTGATTTGAAAAGGGAAGTGTCATGAAACTGTTACAATGGTGAGCTACGTTTTCCTCCAGAAGTTCCTCTAGAAGACCTGGATTCCAATCAGGAACCTGTCTGGGGAATATTTTTCTTTTCTCCTACTGGTGTTCGTATGTAGGAATGAAAGTAGTGTATGGATGCATTCGTGTATCATATTTGAACATTTATGATTCCATGATCTATTTATAGAACTGAAATGTTAAACCACAAGAAAATATTGTATTCAGAAAAACATGATGGTAACTGTGAGGGCAATGTGGAGGAGTTGAGTTTGTGACTCCGCAGTGGTGGACAGTGCCTGTAGTGTTTGATACTCCTATGAGTGAACCTGAGGAACCCACAGTAGCCTACGGTAGTCTGCAGTGTGGTCCACCTACACACGGTGGTCTGCAGTGTGGTCCACCTTGCACAGCGTTCTCACACGCTTACATTCATCAATGCATGTTTCAATGTCCAAACGTTCCTCACAAAACCCTGTGGAGCCCCTGAACTCTTGTGAGGGTTGGAGACACGGAGACCTGCAGACCCGTGTTACTGAGAGCAGGTGTGAACACACTGAGCTGCATGGTAGGACGCCACACAACACCACAACTCAGCAGCTCAGAGGTTAATACCCAATTTCAAGTTTCATGTTTTTGTGAAACCAGTGGTTACTGGATGGTACTTGTTTCATAAACGTCTCCCTCATATACATACAAGGAGGACCCGGGCCTGGTACCAGGAACCACTGCCCATAGCAAAAGATAGTATCCATGGAAACCAAACTGAACCCTGGAAGGACGTCTCCCACCAACACCCATTGGATGAGTCACACAGCCTGAATGTCAAACAATAGGTGACTTATATATAATATACTGCCATGTCTAACAAGCACCATGAGGTCAGACTGGAGGCTAAATACACTTACTTATACTGCTCTCGTCCTTCACAATCCCTTAATGTATCCACAAGGCAAAGTGTAATTATACTCCTATGAGTTATTTTAATCGATGCCACGTTGTAAATCCTACTCTTAACAAGAACATTAGTGACATGTTATACCAAAACACAGTGAAAGGAGCACTTCCAGACTGAAGAATAAAGTAGATATATGATTATTATAATGGCAGTAAGAAAATTACAATATATAGTTATCCAAAGTAGGTCACACAAAACCACATATCACAGCAGAACTCTGTTCCATAGCCAGTCGTTGAGTAACTTGTGGTTCCACAAACATGTCCATATATGGTTCTACTTTAGAAACTAAGCACTAGTCTGAGTTCTGATGTCATACAGAGCCCTCTCTTCCCCATCCCCCTCTGGTACTTCAGGTACATAGTCACACCTGTGACACGTGGGACAGGTGAGTCATCTGGAGGGGTGGCAGCTGAGGGCCAGTGGTTGTCCTCCACGCCATGCGTCTGTCCTGTGAAACATCAGAAAGTAGACTAGTGAGTTCTTAGGTTAGGTTAGGTTAGGTTAGATTAGGGTAGGTTACATTCCACCCCCAGATAGATGATTTAGACATCCTATTGGGGTGGCAGAAGCTCAGTGGGTAGAGCAGGTGGACAGAGCGGGTCGTCCACTAACCGTAGGGTCGGCAGTTCGATCCCCTTGATCCTCCTCCAACTGTCCACATGTCGAACCCCACAAATGTACCGATTGTAAGTCGCTTTGGACAAAAGCGTCTGCTAAATGCCCCCTTTACCCTTAATGTTCACTATGTAAATAAGATAGAGAGAGGCAAGGTGCTGGTCGTGGTGGACAGACCCAGTAGGTGGAAGCATCAGTGTGTGCAGGCAGTCCAGATGAGAAGTCTGTCAGATTCACAATACCAGATGAAATGAGGTAAAAAATGGAAGGCATTTTGTGAACAGTGTTGTACAATGATTGGCTGAATCCCACAGCATAAAATGGAGGCTGGGTTGTGTCAATGATGCCCAATCACAAGCGATGGTGGAAGGAGCCAACATGTCTGCACTGTTTGCTCTGTGGACGGCAGGAGCTCGGCTGGTAGCGCTAGCGTTAGCGTTAGCACGGATGAGCATGAGAGAAAGAAGCGCAGCATGCTTCCAACACCGCGGATGCTTCTGGGTCCAGCTCTGCCGTGGCGTGGTAGCCCCTCGGTACCAGCAGACCCAGGAGGGGGGCTCGCGCAGTAGAACCAGGGGGAGAACCACAGTCCAGAGGGAGGGGGTGCTAGACCATGTTTAGACCATACGAAACAGGTTGATTCAAACCTGGGGTCATTCAAATATTTAATGGTGTGCACAGTGTTTAGTTTCTCTGAGCCCCGCCTTCAAGGGAAAAGCTTTCCTGATGTCTGACTCATCCAATGGGCATTGGTGAACTCCTTCTGGGGTTCAGGTTGGTTTCCATGGATACTATCTGCTGGTACGGGCAGTGGTTGCTGGTACCAGGCCCGGGGTTCTCTTGGTATGTGTATGAGGAACCCTGAGTTTGCTCTAAATCCGCCCAGCAAGCCACCTGCTGTGGGAAATCATTTCCCACATCATCATTATCTTGCCTCTGTGTTATATGACTGAAATAAGTGTGGAAACAAACACATAGTTTTGTGCCACCAATATATTGAGGTTCTCAGGACCACCCTGTAAAGAGACTCCTCACCGACTGCCACTATGTATACTATACAATACTATACCATACTATACTATACTATACCAACACTGTAACCATGTGGTCCACGAGTTGTCATTGCTGAAGCTGCCCGCCACTCTGGTAGAATTCTACATTTCTTTCACCATGTGGAGTTTCTTCACCTGAACTGAGTCACTAAACATGCCTGACTAATGACTTACCCGAGGGTCAGATTAACCGGGCCCTGGTTAACCCTGTTTAACCTAGCCCTGGGTCAACCTGTCGCTAGTTTAAGACCGCTGTTAGTTTTGAGGAGCTCACCTGTCGAGACCACCAGTGTGACTCAAACTGTACAGACCTGCCTGAGGGGGCCGGCGGGGGCTGGCTCTCTCAGGGTTCACCTTTTGCTTCCTCTTCCCACCTCCAGCCTCCAGTCTGTCTGCGAGGGACTGCAGAACCCCAGGCAGTAGACGTACAGCGCGGGGGGAGACCGGGGACCGGCTGAGACGGCAGGCGGTGCATTCAGGACATGAGCTCCAACACCAGTCCACTATCGCTTGTACATGAATTCTGTCATTTGAAAGCATCTGATAAGGGACTAAACAGTTAAATAGTAAATAATATACTGTATACATTTTTTGCGTCTACCTTGGTTTTGCGGGCCAGCAGGGTTTTGATGTCGTATCCTGTTGCATGTGGAGATGTTTGATCTATAGCTAGAACGTCCTATGGACCAGCCTGGTGGTCCTGGTGGTCCAGAGTGCCGTTCGTACTCCACTCCTGATGTTTTGGGGAACACTTATTGAGGGGGACACTTGACAAGCATCCATGACCTTGAAGGATGCTTGGAACTAACTGTTGTTGTGTTGTGGCTGCAACATATGAAGTAGGCCTACACCAAAGATATGAAATGTCCCTCAAACAAGTATGGTTCTCTGTTGTACATGCAAGCCTCCCACTGGGACCACGACTGCAGTCCTGTGGCTGAGACACATGCCATGGCAGTCACACCCTCAGCAACATCCTCCTGTCTATGAGCCGGGTCTCCCCGAGGTGACAGGATGCGGACAGGATGCGATTTTAATACCGCAGCCCCACTCACAGCGGCGTCGCTGGCAATTGAAAACAGTGTTGTCAACTTACCGACTTTTCGGTAAGTTTTTGGGGGGGAAAAGACCGCAGACAGCGACAGCGACTGCGCAGCGGTCGCAGTTTCAGTGATAAGCTGTATTGGATAAACGTATGATATAGCCACACCCCAATACAAAAACCACTAAATCACAAAAAACAATAACAAAAAAGTAAGTGCCAGTGCCGGTCCCAAGCCCAGGTAAAGGAGGAGGGTTCATCGTGCGATTAGTCATTTAGCGACTTCTGGCGACTTTAGGACCTGTAGCTACTTTTCTACTTTTCTCACTGAGGAGTTGGCAACACTGATGGAAAATATCCGGGCCTGTAGCCCAGAAGTTAGTCAATTTAAGACGTGGAAATCGGGCGGATGAACATGCAATTTTAACCTAGTGTTATGAGAGTAGCGCTGTGGCTGTGCTGAAGTGTGTGTGCGTGAGGTGTGAAATAGAGAGAGAGAGCGGGCGGGCTGAGAGCGAGCGAGTGTGCGTGTGCGCGCAAATAGAGAGAGAGAGCGGGTTGGCGCAGGAGTTAGGTTTTGAGCGATAGGATGTGCAGTGTACATTGTGAGACGAGAATAAATGACCACCATCTCAAAAGACAACCCGGAGCCCCTGTGTCTGTGTTCCGACTGCTGTGTGAGGTAAAGGGGGTTAACCCCGAGGGCTGGTGAAGCACTTCGGCCCCAGGAGACGGCTTCTCCCCTGTGCTGCCCGACTACGGTCTGGCGGCCGGACAGGAATCCGGTTAACATTGGCGACCACGT
>OMKQ01094851.1:0-13258 GCA_900302335.1 Phycis phycis
AATATCAATAATTATAGATCGACTGATATGAAACACTTCTATCATATATTTCAGCCATATCGCCCCCTTTCTTATATACAGTCTCAAACAGCGCAGCAGAACACAACCGATCACAGCGTACTTTGTACTTATTAATTAGGAAAAATACGATCAGTATAATATTCTATTTATCACACAAAAGATGTATTTATTACGGATGGTCCAGCCGGCGTTGATCTTGAACGTTTTAATTGTGCGACAGCAATGACGTGAGTAACGGCGCCGAGAAAATGACCCGATTTCAATGCGTGTTCTGCCCATCTGGGATACGCACCCCGCCGCCCCACTTTTCTAGTTTGTTGTTATTAGGCTATTGAGTTATTATATTTAGTTATGATACTTGTTATTATTAAGCTATATTCGCTTGCAAATCAAAGTAGTTTGTTGAAAAAGATTTCAACAGACTATTTTGAGCTTGTAGCTATTTCGTTGACAGATTTCTTTCAGATAAGTCTTGTTCTAAATGCTGGACAATAGAGAATAGGTCACACTATGAGGTTGCTGATATTGATATTCAGCAGTGTTTCCCCTAATACCAAAGACATTGTGTTGCACTCTGGGAAGTATGTGTGAAACCCTGTCGAATTAAACTCAGATACTGTGATGACCTTCCCTCCACCACAATTATAATACCAGCAAAAAAAAATTATTGTAAAGGGGCATTTAGGAGATGCTTTTGTCCAAAGTGACTTACAATCAATACATTTGTGGGGTTCGACATGTGGACAGTTGGAGGAGGGGGGTCAAGGGAATCAAACCGCCGACCCTACGGTTAGAGGACGGATTCGCTCTGTCCACCCACTCTACCCACTGAGCTACTGCCGCCCATTGTTATTATTGTGAAATGGGGTTTGAACCATTAATCTCCACAAACTCAAGAAAGACATACCCTTTGAAAGATTGGGAGATGGAACCAGTGGCACTATGCACACGCTATAAATAAGACATGCAAGAAATAAATTTAATCTGGCACTCACATTGTATAATTCTAATGGCAAAATGGGTTCCATGTTGGGTAAAGTTGTTTTCAGTGACATAATTTTGCAAGTAAAATGGGGTAAAATTAATTATTAATTAATAACCATTGAATGTATGTTTTCAAAAGTTCACACATTGTACATAGTGCAATTGAAACACATTTTGTGTGGTAGGCATTGTATTAGTATCTGGACTTGTATTGTTCAACACAGTTAATTGTGTTGTGTATGGGAACCCACGGGTAGAATCAGCCGGGCACGGCACAAGGGACATGAGTTGGGGGATAGGGGGGAGGCACAACTCACTAGTATCCCCCCTCCTACTGGCGAGTCCGACCTTTTCCCGGACACCATGAAACAAAGTGGCTGGCCTGGCCGCAGTAGAGGCACAGGTTTCCCTCATGGCGACGTTCCTCTGGTGTGAGGCTGGTGCTCCCCACCTGCACAGGCCAGGCTTCTAAAAGGGGTAAAGGGGGCATTTAGCAGACGCTTTTGTCCGAAGCGACTTACAATCAGTACGTTTGTGGGGTTCGACATGTGGACAGATGGAGGAGGAGGATCAAGCTGACCGCTGACCCTACGGTTAGTGGATGACCCGCTCTGTCCACCCGCTCTACCCACTGAGCTACTGCCGCTTCTCTCACAAGCTGAGGTTGAGGGAACTGTGGGTAAGGGGGAGTCGGGTAAGGGGGAGTTTGGCAGGGGCCAGGAGCAGGGAGGGAAAGTCTGTGATCAGGGACGAGCCGGGTTGGATAGACGGGGCGGAGGACAGGCAGGCAGAAACCGCAAGGCGGAGGTCGTAGTCGGGGACATTCAGGGTCGGGGAGCAGGGACAGGAACCAGGCAGACGGAGATCAGGAAGGGTGAGGCGGGGTTTGTAGTTGGGGACAGGCAGGATCAGGATACTGGGACAGGAGACAGGCAGACAGGGACCAGGAAAAGCGAGAGTTTGTGGTCGGGGACAGGCAGGGTCGAAACCGGGAAGACGATCCTAGAACTGCTAGAGAGGCTTGCATGAAAGAAACAGTGAAGGAGTGATTTGTAAACTTACTAATGGGATGATGCGACACAGCTGGGTGAATGGAAAGCGGGTGTAGTGTATGGTCAGTTGGTTCATACCATATAAGGAGATGTATGTTTGTGGTCAGCTGTTTACACTATGTAAAGGAGAGGTATGTTTTCCTTGAGGTCGCTTGCAAGGAATGGGAGTTTATGGTGCTACGAGGTCAGAGGTGAGAAGGAGCCAGGTGTTGTGACAGTAGCTTTGGGCACAGGAGATGCCTGAATGTTAAGATGATTATCTGAGAAGTAGTATTTAAACTGTGCATCAGGACAAGGCTGGCAGAGTGTTCTCAGAATTTGGCCACAGAGGCTCTCTCAAGATTCTGACCTTTTTGACACTGTTCTACTTTCGTAATAAACCCTTTTTAATATACAAGTGGGACGTGTCAGCGGTGGTTTCTCCTTTTCCTCAACACATCAAGATACTACATGGGTAAGATGGGGGCGTGGCAGGCAGACCATGACAATCAGTTAGAGACAAAGACTCAATCATGATAACAACATAAGTAAGTAAAAGTTCAAGTGATAGCCAGATATGCAGAGAAATGTACAAAATTCAGTGGTGGGCCGTCAGGGCCAGCAAGGCCTTCTATGGTGGTATTATGAGAGGTATTTATTGAAGTCGGACTAAGTAGGACATCACTGAAGGCCTAGGTGTGAAATGCACGGCCCGCCACTGACAAAATTCCTGTCATCGAAACACATGGAGACACTCAGTCCACCACATCATCAAGCGAAAGAAGAATCATATAATACTGATATTATCAAACCAGGAAGTCCCTCCAATCTGTGTACCTGGGCAAGAAGGAAAATGGTAAGAGAGAACAATCTGAGACAAAGAACTACTTTGAAAAATGTCAGTGGTTTCAAAAGAGAAAGAGTGCATGAGTCACATTTTCTGAATGCTGTGGTATGGCCTGTATGGCAGTACGACAAGAAAGAAAGCACTACTTATTCTAGAAAATGGGGGGAAACGTTATCAAATATCCGAGGGGCAAATGGCCAAAGGTACCGTGGTCAGAAAAAAAGTGCATTCAACTTTTTGAGGTAGCCCAATCCCAAAAATCATGAACAGGATTATAGTCTGTCACAAGTCATGTTCACGGTGCTGGTCGTTGTACAGACAGTTTGCAAAACTTGCAAACTGTGTGAGTGTGGTCGACAGCCCTTTCAGACTTTTCCTTATGAACCGAAAACAAGAAATGTTTTTCGAGTTCATTGTGAAAGATTACATCTGCAAAACGTATATTGTGTTTGATTTACTTTTGGTAACTGCAAACAGACAGACAGACATACCTCCACAGTGTTGTTAACCACGGGGTATGTGAGAGTGTACTCTTCCAGTCCTTCAGTGCTTGGCCTTGCTTTTCACAATCACACACAAAAACAGTCCCTGCTGGATGATGGCCCCAGCCGCAAAGTTTATGATGGGTAGGATGAGGAAATATCATGTTATCATCATGTGTCCCAGCCGATCTACTGCTCAACACTTTTATTACAAATTAGATATTGTTTTGAGCTTTTCAGATTTTTTCAGTGTTGTTAAAACATTGAAACGCAATGTGGAAGATTGAACCTGTACCAGTCAGTAGGCGTGAGACTTTCAGAATTCAAGGACTTAATAACAGTGTTCTGGTCTTCCTTTGCAAAAGTATGCCTTAGACAGGGGGGTATGGGATGGCCATAATTTTTTATTTGTAGAATATAGAATATATATTAAAGGACATGATTTTATTAATAACATATATTGAAATCACTATCAGGATAAATAGGCTACAGATATGTCATGTATAATTAAAATTTTAAGCTACAAGCTAGTTGCAGTGTTGTTAATAAAAATAATATATATTTTAGTTCCAAGATTTATATTATTTCAACAAAAATGAACGTGTTGGTTTCCATGCTTTTGTCTGCATGCTTTCTGCAAAATGGTGCATACAAACTAATTGTTTTGACATTAGAAATGCATAACAAGAAATGTGTAAGAATACAAATGTTGATGTGATAGAGACAAATTTAATTGTAAATACTTTATTGTTAAAGTTAATAGGTTAATAAGTACAAGTATATCCTTCTGATATCCTGAGAGAGTAAATAATTTAATGAGATCTCACCTTAGACACATAAAGATAATCAAATAACTTATTATCCTGCATCTGTGTAAGTTGTTTTTTTTGTGCCCAGGTCAGAGATGGCGGCCCGGAAACGGTGCTGGCCAACCGTAGGAACTGCCCACAGAGGACGTCTGATTTAAAGTGATGTCCATTTTCATTGGGATACAGATACAAAAGAAGACACAAACACTAATTATCCTACCTGGTTAGTAATGGTTGTGACACACTTTGACACTTGGAGCAGCATGGAACAACACAAAACAATTTTGAACTGAACTCTTGAGCTCTTTAATCACAAGGAATACATGTGTTTTTGCCCACTATGATCTTGATTTCAGAAACGCAACTAAAGTAAAACAGCATATAAACCTGAAAGATGAGACACCCTTCAAACAGAGATCCAGTCCAATTCACCCAAACGATTATGAAGCAGTGAGGAAACATCTGCAAACACTCCTTGATGCAGGGGTGATTCGCAAATCTAAATCCCTTTACTCCTTGCCCATCGTTTTCTTTCAAAAAAAAGAATGTTGAAGTCCATCATGCATCAACTATCGAAAGCTAAATGCGCTGACCAGACGAGATTCATATGCGCTTCCAAATGTTGAAGAGGCTTTCTCAGCCGTTGCCGGAGCGAAGTGGTTTTCGGTAACGGTCCTTAAGTCTGGTAATTGCCAAATAGAAATGGAGGAACGTGACAAGCCAAAAAACGCATTTGTATGTCCCCTTGAATTTTAAGAATTTAACCACATGCCCCAAGGCATCACGAATGTTCCCAGTACTTTCCAAAGACTAATGGGCCGATGTATGGGTAGCCTTAATCTGAAGGAAGTACTAGTGAAAAAGCGGTACCTAGTCCATAAGATGGAAATTCCCGATTTGAAGTGGTCCATGGTGGAGAAATTCATTAGCATCCAAGGAAAATACAGCAGCTTATGCTATGACATTGCATGTGTTGTCTCAATAGGCATGGATAACGATTCACTAAATTACTACTGCATTGATAAAAGGTCTTTTAGGCTACTTACAAATAATTCATTTCTTGCCATGTCTGCAAATTGCCACTGTAGCGTTCTATTATATAAGCACAAATAACTTTTTAGTGCTGTGTGTTAGAGTTGTCATTTGAATACATGCATAATGGCTAAATATGATAACTAAATATGATATCTAATTTTTCTATTTTAAGTTATGTAAAATGAAAACTCCGCCATCTACTCATGTTCTGGGTTGAGTGTAAGGAAGAAGAAGGGCCATCATTTGGTTGTACTTCCACTCATGGAGGTAAAACCTTGGAAGTTCAGCCTGCTGTTAATCCATTAGGGGGAGGTTTATTTTTCCCAATGAATCCATCAGAGTCTGTTCACATAGTTTGTGAAGCCATTGTGAAAATGATCTTCCCAACTGTCACGTCACAACATTTACCGGTACCTCTCTATTGTGCTTTTAGCACAATGTGTGTTCCCTTTGCTTTGTCTCCCTCTCCAGGTCTCCCCAGGTAGCTGCAGCTGACATCATTCAGGGTGGGCCTATAAAGCCAAGTGGAGGAAAGCACATGGGATCGATAGCTCACGTTGACTCTGAGCTGTCGGTTTTCTTTGTGTTATATTGTTGAGGGACGGAGGTCCAGAGCCCTGTTATCATGGCTTCATTTCTCTTATGCTTTGTTTGCCGGATCTCCCTACCTCAGTATGGTACGTTAGTTCGAAATTAGGTTTTGTTTAATAAACCATATTTTCAAGCCCTTCTTTTGGTAAGAGTTAATTATGTTGCGGCCTCATGTGCAAGCCTTTATCTGGGCCATACTGCCGCCTCATTCAAGGCTGAGATTTTGGCAGAAGCAGCGATGGGGGAATCTATGCCAATTCCGATCTGGGAAGAGGAATAGAGTCCACCCAATGCTGCTCTACTTTGTGTTCCTCACCTTCGAGATGTGTCATTTGCCATGGAAATTGAGGTAGCCTTCCCGTTGTAGAGATACCTGATGAGGCCATTCCCTGGACACTATCTTACTCAAAGAAAGAATGTATTCAATTATCACCTTTCATGAGTGAGGAGGCATTATGGTGTCAAGGTGGAGAGTGTTCTACCCCACAGTGCTCGCTGCCTGCATCCTTCACAACTACCTCCTGGTACCCTGAGAGAATGTGAGGCTGATTCAAGAGGGCCAACTGATGAGGCGAGTAAAAAACTGTGGGTCAATTACCTTTGACATAGATGTTTACTTATGACAGCATATTGTCCTTATACCATCAGATGCAGCTAGTTTAGCTCACCCGCTCCTTTATAACAACTATGTAACAAAAGTTTGTGTATACTATGTTGAAAAAAATATGGGTTAGGTATTTAGCATTAACAGTACGGCTAATATTATAGTTAATATTAATTAGGCTACCCTTTACCTTTGATGCCAAGGACCTCTGTGATCACAGTCCAGGCATCATCAGTTGACCCCGTATTGCCTTCTAGCATACAAGATACGGGAGAAATAGAAGTACCTATGACCTTTTACTGCTAGGCCTACACCACACTGCCCAGGGCGCTATTATTTACTGTGTTGATACTTTATTAATCCCAAAGGAAATTCTGTTGCACAGTAGCAGTCCACAAAACGCAAGGTCAAAACATAATATCTAAAGTATTTGTAGAGATGAAAAAATAAGAGAGCAAGTTGACTTGGATTGTGAGCATCTCTGAAATTAATTAGCACTGACGTCACAGCCCACTCTGTGAGAGCCACGGTGAAGCAGAACAAAGAGCAATCTTTCATTCAGAACGAGGTCAGACTGTTGTAATGTTTACGCCATCACGGCGACGTGACATCGTAAATATTTGTCGTTTGTTCAAATTGATGAGGAGTTCATTTCGTTACCAGTAGCCTACATTTATTGTCTCAAAACCATAGGCGCTATTTACCATATTCACGTAAAATGCATTTTCTGCTGACATTTTGTAACTGATTTTATACAATTACAAGTCATCACACACACGTCGTGGACTTGCACACACCTATTCAAATGTCTGAGCTGTAGTTTACCCAGGTAAAATGCACGCACAAATTCCATGTATTTAACGTCCCTAGTTTCTGCCCCAGTTCATCAGTTCCTTGCTTGTTGGTTAGTTTCAGTCTGCCTGATTACATTAAGTAAAGCTTCTGTTTTTGTGTCTACCCTTCCGCGTCTGATCTCTGCATCTGGGTTCACCTCGTTGCACAAGCTGTGACACACTCAGCGTTTTTAGCCGCCGCCACAAGTGCGCTAATATACATATATTTACCTCTCTTTCTTCATCTCCCTCTCGCTCTGTGTTCTGTCTCTATCAGTATTTGTATATTCACAGACTGTTTGCCTAAAGGGATGTAAATAACCCTGCTCATTTTCTTTTCAGACCTTCGGCTTCTGTTGATCCATCTGATGACCTGCAGTGCTCTGCTTTTTTAGTTAGTTGAATAAAAGATACTCAGGTCCCAGATGTGTTGTTGGTTCCTTTACCTAATAGTGGAATTTATAGTCACCGTTTTATAATATTATGCACTGTCAGTCAAATATATGTCAATATTTGTCAAATATATGTCAATGCGATGTATTTGATACATTTACATTTTACATTTAGGGCATTTAGCAGACGCTTTTATCCAAAGTGACTTACAAAGAGTACATTTGCACTTTCACTGAAAAGTGAAACATTTCTTTGCTGCTAATACAGTAGTGATACAAAGTGCATTATATTGTATATACAAGAATTACAAACTTAAGTACACTACTTGTGTAGGTATGCACCACATTTACTGTAATGTGCAACTGGCTTCATGCTGGCTACTCCATTGAGCACATCCAGCTTTGCTTACCAGTCTTCCCCTGTACCTCAAACAAGTTATTTTGCCATAAAGAGTGCCATGTTTTTGTTAAATTCACCTTGTGTCTCCCGCCTTTCCTTTCCTGCAGAGAACTGCATAGTCACTCGTACAATAAGTGCTTGAGCAGTAGTATTTGCATATAAGAGCCTTTGGATTAATTCATGCAAATCTTAAAGTTTATCTGCTGATGGTCCTGGATGGAGATGCTTCATTCATAACCTAGCAATTCTTCTGGTGACTACCATCTTCGGGTCAGAGAGAGACAAAACTACTTTTGGATATTGTATTTGTTTTTGCTCTGTAATGAGATTAATGTAATGGTTATTACTTATAGCTTCATCTCAAATGATCCATTTGTTATCACTTTCAATAGAATGTTAGTATGAAGGAATGTATGTATGTATGTAGACAAAACTATTTTATGATTTATTTTGTATTGCTCTCTAATCTCAAATGATCTATTCACTTTCACTTTTTATTGAATGTTAATATGAAGGAATCTTTTGTCTGAACATGTTTCTCCAGAACCATGGGGTCCAGTTGTCTCATCTGTTGCTTCATTGGTAGGTATTCCACATACCACTACTGTATTTATCATTAGTGAGTTCATCATGTTTAATTCATAAAAATGTGCCTGCCATAACATGGAAGTGTTATCAGAGATTTTTGATAGATACAATAGTGTCAGGATATATACTTGTAAATATTTCTGAATAGCTGAAATATAAATTTTATTAAGGCTATAGTATTGTCTTATCACCAGGTGTTGTCGTCCACCTGTGGCAGTCACCTGGATTTTCAGGTATTTCTATGTGCCCCATTAAGGGGTTATCCAAACAGGCAAGTATTTCAATGTTTTTAACACTGAACTGCGTATTAACAAACTAGTCTGTGGTTTCGCCCTCCATTAAGCTGCCTCCCGCATCAACATAGCATTGAACGGCACGGTTACTCAGTCTTCAACCTTTGTAAACGGGGAGGCTGAACACGCCATCGATGGGAACAGTGACCCTCAGTACAGTTCCCTCAGCTGCGCCTCAACCCTGCCTGAACCCAATCCATGGTGGAGGCTCGAGCTACCTGCTGTGTACAGTGTGTCAGAGATCGAGGTCACTAATAGGATTCGCTATCCCCAAAGGCTCAACGGTGTGGAAATACGCATCGGGAATTCACTGGACAACAACGGCAACAACAATCCAAGGTGAATCACTGGTGTCACCTGCACTACTTCCACTCAGTACGACTTGACCCCTATCTGAAATGTACTGGGTTTGAGCCCAAATGACTTTGACCAGATCCTGAGAAAAGCGTACAATATTATGAACCAAAAAAATAAGGGAACACAACCAGTGCTCTGCTCATGTACACCTGGACACACCAGCTACTGGAATCTGGTCTTTAATTCCTTGCATCATCACACATACTGTATTTTGTCTCTGTCTCTTTTGGTTAGTTGTGCCACCATACAAGATGACCCAAGATGCTGGACTCAGGCTATCCAGTGTTGGGGAATGGAAGGAAGGTTTATCAACTTCAACAAACCCATTCATGACCTTATGACATTGTGTGAAATCAAAGTGTATGGAGGTAGGAATTCAGTCCATCATTACATGATCATCAAAGGGGGATGAGTGTACCACTGCCACTGATCAATCTACATGACTGTTCTGTACTTTGATAGTACAGAGGTAGGCTAACAGCGTGAACCACACTGTCATTTGGTTCCCCAGAGTCTGCTCCATCCTCCATCAGCATTCAGGAGATCGGGAGGAACATAACACTGGTGGAGAAGCGGCTGAGCTGGTCGGACGCCCTGCTCTACTGCAGAGACTTTCACTGGGACCTGCTGACTCTCAGGGGCCCAGAAGACCAGGAGATGATTTATGATCTGGTGGCTCGTGCCCCTTTCCCACTAACCAGCCACCTCTGGGTGGGGCTGCACAGGTACTGGTCAGGCTTTGGTGTCTATCAGGCAAATAAGTCTGTCCTCATGATCATCAGTCTGTCCATCGGATCACTTTGTCTTATCAAATATACCATGAAAAATGCAAAATATTTGGCCCTGTTTTCCTTCCACCCAGGTAACTATTTCAATGTCTGTAGGTCCATTTCAGAAGGTTCCTGGTTTTGGATGTCTGGTGACCCAATGGACTTCACCCAATTTGAGCATGGCTCAAATGTGTCCAGCCTCTGTGGGGCTGTGTCCAATATGGACCCTTCCACATGGAGGCAACGCTCTTGTGAAGAACATCTTAACTTCATGTGTTTTACAGGTTGGTGTCCAGCCTATAGAGCATTGCCAGGTTCTCATCAACCCAAATTGCTGAACTATCTGCAGGCATGCACTAGCATGTATGTCCTACATGCACAATGGAGGGGGGAGGTAATGAAGAGACTTTTATCAACCTTTGTATGTTTCTACTTCTGCAGGTCCGACAAAAGGAGTGGACAAGGTGCACTTCTATAGTTCCACAAGAGAGAAACAAATTCGTTGTAGCTAACTTGGCCTAACTGGAGTATATAGCTGCTGATTCCAAAGTAGTGACTTGAGTAGTGATTTCTGAATTTCACGCATCATTGTGGTGATTGTGAGTTCAAGATGTTATCAAAATAAATAAATAAAGCATGCTTGTATCCCTCTGTGTCTATGCAGAATTCTTAAACAGAGATTTGGGTTGCCTTTGTTAAGTTTGTATTGCAATACCAGAGAAACATGTTCACCTATATTTCTGGCTTAATGTAGCTGATGTAGGAAAATATATCCATAG
Source organism: Phycis phycis (assembly GCA_900302335.1). NCBI lineage: Eukaryota > Metazoa > Chordata > Actinopteri > Gadiformes > Phycidae > Phycis > Phycis phycis. The sequence continues at coordinate 10,817 of OMKQ01094851.1, forward strand.
TAGTGTTATATTTTAAACTCTGATGAGGTTTACCAAACTAGATCACCAAATAAAACAATGAAGAAAGTTATATTGTGTTAGAAGTTGGATTGTAAAGGGCAAAGGTGCATTTAGCAGACACTTTTGTGCAAACCGACATACAATCAGTACATTTGTGGGGTTTGACATGTGGACAGTTTTGGAAGAGGAGGATCAAGGGGATTGAACCGCTGACCCTATGGTTAGTGGACGACCCGCTCTGTCCACCCGCTCTACCCACTGAGCTACTGCTGCCAGATTGTGTATTGAAAATATTTCTAAATATCATTAGGGAGAACATAGAATGGAGCTTATGGGACTCCCTTGCCCAGCAATTGGACCCAATTCAGTATTCACGTACAGCAGCCCCTTGTTGAGAAGTGAGAGAGGAATGTTGAGTGTTCAAATAAATGTCAGTTTGACGAGTTACATTTGTGCAACTAACCAATAGCAACCTTTCATTTAGGACAAAGCTTGTAATGTTTGGTCATCAGTGGCCTACATTTATTGTCTCGAAATCATATCATGTATGCACTAATGTTAACCTTATTCACGTTAAATGCTTTTTAAGATTGTCAGTTATCTTCAAATCATCACACACTCACTGACATACACACATCAACACAAAGAAACCAGAGGGGCATTTAGCAGATGCTTTTGTCCAAAGCGACTTACAATCAGTACATTTGTGGGGTGCGACACGTGGACAGTTGGAGGTGGGGATCAAACCGCCAGGACCGCCTTATTGGTTGTATCATGGAGAGGATTGTGGGACTCACTTCCCAACTACCCAGCCACACTCCCCAGCTGCCTGGCCCAAGTCCTGACCTGCCTAGTCTGATTCCTGACATGCCCCATTCCTGTTCCTGCTCTTGACTTCTTAGCCCTGTTCCTGAGCCTGAGCTGACTAGCCCTGGGCCTGATCAGTTTCTATCACAGCCTGGCAGTGCAGCAGGGTCTCAATTGCTGCCTGGAGGAACACCAGGAGGATTTCTTCAGGGATCCTACTGTAATGTGTGTCACCTGTTTTGATTAGAAATTTGGTTCCCCTGTATCTTAGTTCCCTCGTTTCTGCCCTAGTTTGTTGAGTCATTGTTGATTGTAGGTTTATTTCTGCCTGTTTACATGCCTGTTTCCGTGACACACTAAATGTTTTTCCTTCACCAAATGCAAATATATAGATATATTTACCTCCCTTCATCCCATGCTTACTCTCATTCTCTATCTCTGTTTCTCCTCTATTAGAGTCCTTCATATTTGTATATTCACAGAACGTTTGCATACAGGGATTTAAATTACCCCGCAGTTTTTGTTGTAAAACCTTCTGCTTCTGTTTATGGAGCTGATGAACTGTGAGGTTTTAAACCTTGACCCTCACTCTTCCAACACACCGTGTGCATCATTGCATTGTGCCATTCCATTCATGTCGAACGTTTCACTGTGGTGGAGAACAACGACAATGACAATCCAAGATGAATCACTGCTACCATCTGCCCTACTTCCAAACAATACTGTTTGACTCCCAGACAAAACTCTGGGTTTCATCCCTAATGACCTCAACCTGCTTTTGAGTGTCTTTGAATAGAAGTGTAAATTACTAAATAGCATGGAATATTGTATTCCAAGAAAATAAGGGAACACAAACAGTGCTCTGCTGAAATACACCCGGAAACCACCATCTATTGAAATCTGGTCTCTAATACCTTCAGCTAATAGCTTAACCACACTACTGTATCTTTTCTCCCTTGCTTTTTCTCAGGTGTGCCATCGTACACAGTGTCCCAGGCTGCTTGACTCAAATGATCCAGTGTTGGGGAATGGAAGGAAGGTTCATCAACTTCTACAGGTCCTCTGATCAACAGCAAGCAATGCACCTGCATTTTTGTGAGGTCAAAGTGTATGGAGGTAGGTACCCACATCATCATTACATGATCATCAGAGGGGATGAGTGTACCAGTGCCACTGGTCAACCATCATGGGTCAAACGTAAAATGCTGCTGGTAGTGGGGCGACAATAAAATGCTGCTGGTAGTGGGCCGACAGTAGCTCAGTGGGTAGAGCGGGTGAAGAGAGCGGGTCGTCCACTAATCGTAGGGTCGGCGGTTCGATCCCCTCGTTCCCCACTTTGAAACTGTCTGCATGTCGAAGTGTCCTTGAGCAAGACACTGAACCCCAACTTGCTCCCCGGGCGCTGAACCTGGCAGCCCACTGCTCCTATGTATCATAGGATGGGTCAAATGCAGAGAGTAAATTTCTCCACTGTGGGATGAATAAAGTATAATTAATTAATTAATTAATCAATAGTGTGGTAGAGCATGGGATTAACACTGCCAGGGTTTGGGTTACATTTACAGTTGCTTTTATCCAAAGCGACTTACAAAGAGTACATTTGTCATCAGAAGGTGAAACATTTAATTGCTGCTA
>OMKQ01094852.1:0-13468 GCA_900302335.1 Phycis phycis
GGGGGGGGGGGGGACATTTTCCTGACGTCATGGTACTTCAACTCACTTGATGCTAGTGTAAGAGATCTGCAGGTCTCCCGACTCGGTGGCGGCCATGACTGCGACGCCCATATTCATGTTGGGCTTGTTGTTGACGAACCATTCGGCGTTGGTGGCGAAACCAGCCAGATACCACTTGCCATTCATCTGAGACAGAGAGAGAGAGAGAGAGCGAGAGAGAGGTAGAGGTAGACATGGGGAACGAATGAACAAGTTAAGTTAGAGGTAACCGAACAGGTAAAACTCTTTGTGATGCTGCTCTCCTCCAGCATGATGTTTCTGGCTCTCTTACCTGCGCCACGTCAAAGTCCTTCACGGGTGTCACGTCGGCGTACACACCGAGCAAGCACAACAGTGCTGGTAGGGTCCTTAGCAGGGTGTTCATGGTCTCGGTTGGTGTGGGGTGATGTCCTTCACTGAGTGGATGCTCGTCAGTGATGGGAGGATCAGGAGGTAAAGAACATGGAGCTGTGGAGCCCTTTATATAGGACCCCAGCCTCACTCTCTCCTCCCCCTCTTCATCCTCTTCATCCCCCCCCCCAGGTGTCAATGCTCCTCCCCAGAGGGGTGGGCATACACACACACACACACACACATCCTACATGTTAAGGGTAAAACCAGATTTAAATGTTGTATTCACTTTCTTCTTCATTTATTATGTTATGTCTTTCTCCATTCCATGGGAATTTCAATAAAAGTAAGATATAAAAAGCAATAAAAGTTATTGCTTTTTATATCTTACTTTTATTGAAATTCCCATGGAATGGCAACATTTTTGTGCAATTCTCTCCCCACTATTGTTTAAGATGTTTGAGTCTATTGTGTGTTTAGACAAGACATGCGCCCTGACCTGATGCAAATTGTTGGTTACATAACACACACACACACACACACACACACACACACACACACACACACAGTTGGAGTTGGGTAATCCAGTTTGTTTTGGAACCAAACTTTGTATCCCACCCCCCACTATTTCTTCAGCATCTGGTCTCAATTTTCTGCACCCCCTCCTCACTTTCCCCTGACTTCTCCTTTCTGTAAGAATAAATTAATAAAAAAAAAATTGCATAGAAGTAAAGCATCTTTGATAAGATGCTGGTATCTGCACGTTGAAGGCATCACATTTGTTGGCAGAGGATGTTGAGATATTGAAGAGCAAAACCTCCTGTCTCTTGTGAGAGAACAGAGAAAAAATGTGTGGTTTCCTGGCAGGATGCTATTTTTTATATTACTTTATTGTGTGCTAACGACCAGGTATTGGTGCCTCACGACGTGCAGATAGGAGAGTTTTGAGACAAGAGATGAGATGAGATGAATTTTTGTCCTCCCAGGGGGGAATTTCTTCTGTCACAGCAGCCTCAATTTACAGTAAAACGTTTACATTTACATTTAGGGCATTTAGCAGACGCCTTTATCCAAAGCGATCCAAAAAGTACATTTGTCAGAAGAAGGTGAAACATTTCATTGCTATTAATACAGTAAGAAAGTCACCAGAACAAGTTTCAAGCATTTCAATTGTGAGGCTAACCATTGCTAGTATACAATACATTTACAAGAACAAATTTACAAATTTACAAGAGGATCAACCGTAGTGCAATGGTATGTACAATTTACATCCTGTGTAGGACATAAAAGTAAAAGAATGACTCAATTTCCCCCACTTTTCCTGGATCATTTTGGAGAGAGGAGGTTTTGCTCTTCAGCCATCGATAGGCTTTCCTGTGTTTTATTGTTATATCATGCTGTAATGGTGCGTTTCATGTGTTTTTGCTATGAAGAATCGTATTCCAAGTGTGGTAGACTACAACGCCTCTACCTGTACTACAAAATGTGCCTTTAAGGGAATAGACATCGAGTTTATTCAGCAGATTTGTATTTAATATCATCCATGAACGGAGGCCAGCAGAATCCTTTTGAGTGCTGCCGGCTCAGCATAGCGGGACACAATCTATGGAAAACTAGAAAGAAAAGAGATAGAATATTGACCTAACAGACAAAGCCGTCAAGACCTGATTGATCTAACCTCACTTCTATTTAACTTCAGTTATGAAACATCCCAAATTGTCAACAGATGTTGCATAACATGACCCAAATGGCAAACTGCACGGAGGCCCCGGGGCGGCGCGGTGATTTATAAAGTTAAGTGAAAAAGGGAGGCAGGGCCGTCTCCCACGCTCGGCCATTTGGTATCATCATCTGGCCTGAACATCATGAAAGGCCTGACACAAACGTAAGAATAATTACTCTGTTGATTTCACTTACCAATAACATGTCTCTTGTCTACAGGGCATGGTGACCTGTTGACAAATGACACGGATCCCTTTTGTGAGGAATGCATGTTCAAAAAAACACCACGATAAAAATCATTTGCAGGAATGCATGACCAATGGAAAAGGGCTTTGGGGTTTAGATTGGAAGTGAGTGTGACTGGAATCGATCATGAAAAAAAATACATTTCCATATGTACGTATGTGTTGTTGAAAAGTGTAGTAGTTTAACAAAGGTGTCTCCTGATATGACTGTAACATTTGGTTTCTCCTCACTGGGAGAGTGGATGTGGACTCACCGAAGTCTGTGAAGGGAAACAGGTAGGCCAGCCCCATGCCATGCTCCTGGATATGCTCCTCAAGCTTGGCTATCAAGGGGTCTGAGTAGTTGACCTGCGTGATCAATCGAATATGATCAACAACAATTGAGCTTTGTGTAGATATGTTCTGTGTGCGTGTGTGGGTGTGTTTGATTTGAGCTATTGATTTTCACTCATCAGGTAAATGTAACTCATCAGGGCTGTGTGTAAAGGGTAAAGGGGGCATTTAGCAGACGCTTTTGTCCAAAGCGACTTACAATCAGAATATTTGCGGGGTTCGACATGTGGAGGTGGGGGATCAAGGGGACCGAACAGCCGACCCTACGGTTAGCGGACGACCCGCTCTGTTCACCCGTTCTACCCACTGAGCTACTGCCACCCCAGTAGTGTGTGTGTGATACAAAAGGACAGATTTTTTTATTTATGTACTCAGTTACTGAAGATATGAACTATTAATATTACATGTAACTATCCAATCTGACAGGATTCAAATGTTTCATTTAACCATACCATTGTTAACGCAATTCACAGATGCAAATTAACACAATAGAAGATTGGCTCAACATGGACGCGCTGGTTAATAATAATGTGTATTCACATAGTCCTGCTTACCTTTGGTACCTTTGAGAAAGTAGTGTCTAGGAGTTCCAGTGGGATAGTATTTTTGTAATATCTCCCATCAATCGTGATTACGGAGGAGAGGATAGGAAGTTTAACGAAGGAAATGTCGAATAATTGGCACTCATCTGGGCGTTCATTCGCGCGCGTGTGCATATGTGCGTTCATGTGCATGTGTGTTCCCGTGCGTGTCTCCATTTTTGCGTGTACTTTTGTGCACGGGTGCACGCGCGCTTGTCTGTGTGCCTCTGCATCGTTTTGTGAACACGTTAACGCCATGCTCCCTATATTCACAAGCGTGTGCTGGTGGTGACAGAAATTAGGCGAGAGTCCTGGAGGAGTTAACTGTATGAATGTGGTCTCTGCTCTGGACCCACGCCTCAGCTGGCGGGGGCACTTGGAGGTGAAGTTGAGATGGTAGCGTTTGCCCCACAAATTGTATGCAGAAACACAAGAGGCAGCAGTGGGATGGGGTCAGACAACATGGCGGACAGATGTTCGACATCCATCATGGGAGAATTCAGTTGATGCAAGTGGCATCTAAATTTAAAGCACCGCCCTGGGTCAGAGGTAGGTCCCCGCCTTCATAAGGACAGGTGAGGGCAATTAGTGCCTCTTTTGTCTGAGGCCAGGTTGCGTGGCAGGATTGCTGTGTCATGCAGTTGTGGTGTGACTATCCTGAGTGATCCAGACTGAGCATGCTCTGTAGCCCTGTGCTGAAGAGGCAAAGACTCAGCTCTTCCCTCTCCCCTTTTAAGCCAGAGTAGAGCCTTTCAACTGTTGCATTGCTTTTTTAGCAGAGCCCCACATGAACAAGGCCAGACTGCTGCTTTGCCAGAGCTAGTTCGCCAAGGCTGTTGGCGAATGTGTTTACAGACTGTGCAACTTAAATAATTTTTAGATGGTTGAATATTGTCTCTTTATATTGATTGTAGTGATACTGAATATCTGTGAACCTGAACCAACTGAATCTCATTGTATTTCCTGTCTTTTGTTTTGATTAGGCAGTGGGACGACCTGCGGGGAGTAGTCGTGGGATATGCACCCCCCCCCTTTGAATGCAGTGTGGTATGTTTGAAGGGTAGTGGTCACTTCACTGGTTGGTAGGTTTGATTCTCCTTGTAGTGTTGTAGTGTTTGCAGTGATCAGTGTGCACACAAGGTGATTTCTATTGGGGTCTGCGATAGAATCTCCCCGCGGTAAGTGCCCTGTCCTGCCTATTTCTCGCAACCATTTAATCTTTTATTGTATGTTATTGTGAAACCATTTGTTATTTGTATACTAGTTGTTTCAACTATTTTAGTATTGTGGAATAAAATATTTTGGATTAGTTATTATTACTCAGATGGTTGGTGTCTAGGGTATAGTTCTGTTCTGTGTAACCTGGGTGGGGTCACAAACTGGCGCTGTGAGCAGGGTCAGAGCCCATAGACATGCATTCAAATCAGTTGGTTCAGTGGGATGATTTTAAGTGTATTGTTGGATTGTATTAAGTGTTAATTTTTTTTCTTCACTTTTTAAGGTAAAGCAGCAGCTGGCAAGCTTATTGAAAGCTCTATCCTGTCAATATTCAGTGGGCCTAACTTCATTCCCCTGCCCAGTCTCCTTTAGTACAAGATGGACCCCTTAAATGTATTTCGGTCACAGTCAGGCCCCTCTAGCCCCCATAGGCAGTGTGATCCCAGCTCAGTTGAGGCCATTGCTCAGGAAAGATTAGTTTATATCCCTAGGGAAAGATCTTGCCCACTGTCCAGTGGCATAGGTGAGATTAATATCCGGACCTGGGTTGAGGAAGTACAAGCTATCATGCGTGCCCATAGACTTGCTACTATTGATAAGGCCCATTTTATCTATGATCATCTGATTGGTGATGCTCGTGAGGAGATTAAGTACCGGCCGCAGCAAGTGAGGGAAGACCCTGACTGCATTTTTGAGATCCCCCTTGCTCAGTATAGCTGCCCTAGGTCTTTCATTGCAGTCAAAGAAGCCTTTTATGCTAGAAAGCAACAGGAGGGTGAGTCATTAGGGAAGTCATTGCGTCAGTAGAAGTCATTAAAGAGTTCTCACATGCTCTGTTTTCTTTAATGGACAAAATGATCCAGAGTTGTCCAAAGAAACGCATCCCTGATGCCGCTAAATTGTTCAGTTTGTAGAGTGTGTAGGGGATGGGAATTTGAGCCGGGAGCTTAGGAGAATTGCTCGTGAACATCCTGACCATGACCTTCATGCTATTAGGGATGAAGCTATTAGGTGGGAACATAAGGGCAACTAGGCCGACCCAGGAGTTATTCTGTCCCCTTAGTTTATAGCATGCAGGGCAGGCTAGGGGTCAGAAAGATACTGTAGGGTCAGAGCTGGCAGAGCTTAAGGAAATGTTGAAACAGCAACAGGCTCAAATTGATGTGCTTACACATGAACTATGATCAAACCACACTTCAGTCAAGCCCAGACCCTTTCAGAAGAGAGGGCCACTCATCTGCGGACGGTGTCAAAAACCAGGACATTTTGCCAAAGACTGTGATAATGAAAGGGTCGTTGTTCCTGACCTTAGGTGTTCCACTCAGGGTTCAGTCATCCAGCCCTCCCAGTTCCAGCAGTCGGAAAACTAGCTCCCTCTGTTATGCTGAGCCACATTTCAGATGGGGGCATCACTGGCTCCAATGGAGATATTCCTCCAAATTCTGACCCCACACCCAACTTGGTAGGTTCCTGTCCAAAGGTCACCGTTAGTATGGGGGGGGGGTGAACATTTCTTGCCTATTAGACACTGGGTCTATGGTCACCACTATTAGAGAGTTTCTTTGCTAAATATTTTGAGACAGGGGGCCCAGAGAAGCTGAGGGTGTGCCACTGGCTATGGTTACGAGCAGCCAATGGGCTAGAAATCCCTCACATCCCTCACACAAGTCTTAGGCAAGCAGATCCCCAAACGTGGTGTACTAGTCATCAGAGATGCACCCGACAGCCAGCCCCAATCCAGAAGTGTGTATGGAGTTCTCGGCATGAATGTAATACGCAAGTGCTACAGAGAGCTGTTTTTGGAACATGGTCCTTCTCTTTTTGATCTTCCCCCAGTCAAGTAGAACCCTTGGCAAAAGGTTTTGCAGTTATGTCACCGAGCCCAACTCCAGCCCGAATCACAAGTCCATGGCCCAGTTAGAGTTAAGGGCCGGAGAAGGATTCAAATCCCAGGGGGCCCGATGAAACTGGTGCCCACTACCTGCAGAAAGGCATCTCCAGTTCATACGGGATCATCCCTGTTTGAACTATTGGATTCAGGTTTGCCAAATGGTCTCCTCGCTTCCCCAGCTCTGGTCAAAGTGCTCAATGGTACGGCCTTCATTCCTGTAACCAATGTGGGGACTACAGAGGTAGTTTTACCTCCTCGCATTCATATTGGCACCCTCTGCCAAGCCAAAATTGTCAGCCAACCAGAAAGCATCATTGAAACTATGGAGGAGGGGTCATCTGGTGAGCAGATTAGATTAGATTAGATAGTACTTTCTTTATCCCTTGGGAAGGTTCCCTCGGGAAATTGAGGTTCCAGCAGCATCACAACACTTACAGAACAGTAAAAAAAGCACACAGTTCAAAAATAGAGCACACAAGAGCACAGTTAGTTGTGAGTAGATCGTTACCATGGCAATGCAGAGTGTGAAGGACAACCCCCTGTCATCTGCCATTGAATAATCCCTTGATGTGTCCACTCTTGCAGCTCAAGACCAGGAGAGGGTAAGGTCCCTTCTAGATGGCTATCAGTCTGTTTTTTCTTCCCATGATAGTGATGTGGTGGAGGTGTACAAACGTGATTGCTCCTGAAATTCCTCTCCTAGATGAGACACCTGTCCGCCAGCAGTATAGGCGTATTCCACCCTCAGAATATGATGCTGTCAAAGCACATGTTCAGCAGCTCCTAGAGAATAAAGTCATCCGTGACAGTTTAGTCCATTTGCCTCCCCAACCCAGTGGTAGTGAGAAAAAAAGATTCTACCATTAGGCTCTGTGTTGACTACCGTCTCCTGAACTCTAAAACTAGAAAATATGCTTTTCCTCTACCCCGGATTGAGGAGACTCTCAACGCTCTGTCAGGTGCCCGCTGGTTTTCCACATTGGATTTAGCCAGTGGGTATAATCAAGTTCCTGTTGCCGAACCTGGCAAAATGAAGACAGCCTTTTGCACCCCCTTTGGCCTCTTTGAATTTAACAGGATACCTTTCGGTTTGTGTAATGCACCCAGCACTTTTCAAAGGCTGATGGAGAGGATCTTTGGTTTGTACAATCACGAGTCATTCCGCTTTATTTGGATGATGTCATTGTTTTCTCTGCCACAGTGGATGAGCACATTCAACGTTTCGGAGCCGTGTTGGAGACCTTGCGGGTGCAGAACCTAAAGGCTAAACTAGAGAAGTGTTGCTTCCTAAAAACAGAGGTAAAATACCTTGGCCATGTCATCTCAAAAAGTGGTGGTGCAACTGACCCTGATAAGATCTCTGTAGTGGCAAATTGGCAACCTCCGAAAACTGTTACTGAGCTGAGATAATTTCTCGGCTTTGCTAGCTATTATCGCCGCTTTGTCCAAGGTTTTGCTACACTAGCTGCACCTCATCGCCTAGTAGCCAAGCTAGGTGGCACCAAGACTAAAAAGCCATCCAAAGGCCCCCTCCAAGAATTGTGGACTGAACAATGTGAAACCGGCTTCCAAAATCTGCAATTTCCCCCCGAGGATTATTAAAGTACTTGTCTGTCTGTCTCTGTCTGTCAAAATCTGAAAGCCAGGTTGGTGGAGTCCCCTGTATTGGCATATGCACATTTTTCACATCCCTTCATTTTGGAAATTGATGCCAGCCATTTAGGACTAGGTGCAGTGCTTTCACAGCAGCAACAGGATGGCACAGTGCGCCCCATTGCATATGCTAGCAGAGGTTTAAAGCCTACTGAACGCAACATGTCAAACTACAGTTCTATGAAACTTGAGTTCTTGGCCTTGAAATGGGCTATGGCAGAGAAGTTTAGAGAATACCTATTGGGTCATAAATGTGTTGTCTATACCGATAACAATCCTCTAAGCCATTTGTCCACGGCAAAGCTGGGTGCATTGGAACAATGCTGGGCTGCTCAACTTTCATTATTTGACTTTTCTATGAAGTATCGCTCAGGTCGTTCAAATGGCAACGCTGATGCACTGTCGCACCAGTACAAACAGTCAGAGTCAATGGCACCAATTGAGGCTGTGTTGCCAGGCACCTCTCTTCCAGACACTTTACTCCAGACCAAAGCCATGCCCCATCAGCAGGTAACCTAATCCCTTGTCTCCGTTTTGCCATCCAATTCATCTGCTGATCTTGCTGCTTTACAGAGAGACGACCCCACCATCGGTGTGTTCCTGAAATTTTGTCACAGGGGGGCAGGTCCAAACTGACAGAAACTGATACATTTACCTGCAACAGTATTGGAAATGTTGCATCAGTAGAAGAAGCTGGTGGAGTGTAATGGTGTGCTCCAACGTCGGGTATTTCGGCTGGATGGTGGAGAGACGACGTGCCAACTAGTGTTGCCATAAAGCCTCGTGAAGTCTTGCATCAGTTGCATAATGATCATGGCCACCAGGGGCTGGACAGAACCCTTGAATTGGTGCGGCAAAGATGCTACTTGCCTGGCATGCTGAAAGAAATTCAACATTGTGGTCAACAGTGTGAACGTTGTGCCTTAGCCAAAGCAGTTCATCCCAAACCAAAGACAACAATGGGCCATCTTCTGGCCTCCAGGCCTAACCAGATTTTAGCCATGGATTTTACATCTATCTAGAGCCTTCTGCTGATGGCCAGGAAAATGTGTTGATTCTAACTGATGTGTTTTCTAAATACACACAGGCCATTGCTACCAGGGACCAAAAGTCAACCACTATAGCCCGGGTACTGGTTCATGAGTGGTTTTACCGCTTCGGGGTCCCTGCTAGGATCCATTCAGATCAAGGGAGGAGCTTTGAAGGGGCTGTGATCCAACAACTGTGTCAACTGTATGGACCTGCACTACTCCATATCACCCACAAGGTAATGGGCAGTGTGAATGCTTTAACAGATCAGAAAAGTCATTGGCCCACCCACCTGCAATTCCATCAGCTGGTGTTTCTCAGAGACCATAGCAAAAGAGGCAGAAATAAAATCCAAGACCGATGGAGCCCCACACCCTGCCATATCCTCAAAATCCCTGATGATGCTGGTCCAGTGTATACAGTGGCACCCCTGGATCATCCGGAAAAGGTAAAACATGTTTACAGACAGTCCATCAAACCAATTCCAAGTTACCTTTGTGAAAACTTTAACGGGGATGTGGAGAGGACCACTAACCCCACCCTCCCCCCAGAGACACAGTTGAGAACTGAGGAGGATGGAAGCATTTATGAGTGGCAACAACGTGAGCCTCCAAGAGGGAACGCCTGCCATCCCCCATCTGTTGAGGTTGATCCACAGTTGAAACAGGCATCTGAACAACCTGGTGATGCTGTGAATTCACAGTCCAGAGTCGATCTTCCACCGGGCCCCTTGATGGTAACAGCCACTTCCCTCCCTCCCTTTCCCCCAAGTGTTAACCCTAGAAGAACAACACGATGCACCGCGGGACATCACTCCAACATTCATCGCCTGCCACAACCGGGGGCTGCAGGACCACCCAGCGTCAATTCTATTTTAGCCCTTCATAGACCCTGGCTTTAAATGTGCATTGTTGGGACGGCAATGAAAAAAACAGGGGGGTAGATGTGAGGGCTGGCATCTAAATTTAAAGCACCGCACTGTTAGGTAGGGTCAGAGGTAGGTCCCCGCCTTCATAAGGACAGGTGAGGGCAATTAGTGCCTCTTTTGTCTGAGGCCTGGTTGTGTGGCAGGACTGCTGTGTCATGCAGTTGTGGTGTGTCATGCAGTTGTGGCTTGACTGTCCTGAGTGATCCAGACTGAGCATGCTCTGTAGCCCTGTGCTGAAGAGGCAACGACTCAGCTGTTCCCTCTCCCCTTTTAAGCCAGAGTAGAGCCTTTCAACTGTTGCATTGCTTTTTTAGCAGAGCCCCACATGAACAAGGCCAGACTGCTGCTTTGCAGTGAGCTAGTTCGCCAAGGCTGTTGGCGAATGTGTTTACAGACTGTGCAACTTATAATAATAATAATAATAATTTGTAGATGGCTGAATAGGATGGTTGATGGTTGAATGTCTCTTTAAAGTGATTGTAGTGATACTGAATATCTGTGAGCCTGAAGCAACTGAATCTCATTGTATTTTCTGTCTTTTGTTTTGATTAGGCAGTGGGACGACCTGCAGGGAGTAGTCGTGAGATATGCACCCCTCCTTGCATGCAGTGTGGTATGTTTGAAGGGTAGTGGTCACTTCACTGGTTGGTAGGTTTGATTCTCCTTGCAGTTTAAGTTGTAGTGTTTTCAGTGATCAGTGTGCACACAAGGTGATTTCTATTGGGGTCTGCGATAGAATCTCCCCACGGTAAGTGCCCTGCCCTGCCTATTTCTCGCAACCATTTAATCTTTTATTGTATTTCATGTTACTGTGAAGCCATTTGTTATGTATATAGGCCTACTAGTTGTTTCAACTATTTTAGTATTGTGGAATCAAATAATTTGGATTAGTCTTATGGTTTCTCCTTTCTTTTCCAGGTATAATTTCTTTTTAAATAAATCTTATTTGAGAGCTGAATGCACGTCTCCCGCTCTTCTTGAACCCTTTTAAAAATGGTGTCAACGCTCAGATGGTTGGTGTTTAGGGCTGGTATAGTTCTGTTCTGTGTATCGGTCCCCTTTGTAACCTGGGTGGGGTCACACAAGGATGCGTCTTCCAGCAATGTTTGCCAAGACTGCCAACCACTATGTTCACCATTACAGCTTTAATTAATAAAAAATATGTAACAACCAGTGGCGGAACAACTTTACAACTTTTCCCTATATAGCATATATATTTTGTGTTCACATTTTTTTTGCTCGGCGAGAATCGTTAATGTTCGGCGCCTCGGATATTACAATGCAGCTTCATATTTGGAACTCGAATGCCTAGAGCGATTTGTGTCCCTTGCTGTGACACATTATTACGCCACAAGCGGCTGACACTGGGAAACACATCTTAAACATAGAACACCCTATCGATCACTACACATCACTGTAGCATGGCGAGTGGGGCTCATTGCGCTCTGGCTCTTATCCTACAGTTATGAGTGTCCACAGATGGCAGAGTTCTCCGACAGGCGCTGATCATGACAGAAAATGTTCACAATATAATTTTCAAAGGGTGAGCATTGTATTTTAACAACAACTGCACGTGTTCTGCTTGGACTCCTACGTGGTCAATTCATTCTGAAAGCTGGTTAAACGAAACGTAATTTATTAGCCGCCCAGTAGATGGCGTTAGATTCAAAGGCGCTAGTAGTAAGTTCCTATAATGCTGATTGACTATCAAAGACTATCACAGCCAAACGTAAATAACACGTCACTGTGGTCTGCACGATGGCTGTAGTGGTCACTGGATGTCACTTTGGATAAAAGCATCTGCTGAATGACAAAAAATGACTACGATATGATTGTGTAGCCTTGTCCAGGAGATGAGAGACGCTCTGCTAGCCACAGCAGGACCCACCAGACCTGCAATGTTGCGACACAGACACCCCTGACTTCCTTTCCCCAGCCTCCACCTGTCCCAGGGGACAACTCTGCTGCAGGTGCGCCAACGCTGACAGTTTCTAGCCAGGATGCACTGCTGCTCAGCGAAGGCTTATGATGGCCCTTTCTGCCTTTGTAAAGCACTGTGAATGGCCCTGTGTTCGAAGGATGCTATTTAAATAAACTCGCCTTGCGTTATGACACCGTCCCCTGCTCTTGAGTCAGAGGCTGGAAAAGAAAGCGCAGAACGTTATTTTCAGCTACGTTCTCACTGTAGTTCTGCTTTGTAACTCTATTGACATCTGCAGGAACCAGTCTGGCACCCCTCGCTACAACAATAGATATCCTTGTTTGTTTAGGTAAAAATCTACACAACCCAATGGCTTGTCAATCATAGTCTTTGATAGAGATCTCGGCATAGTGTACATTTTTTGCTGTATTGCAAAATGTGCAAATATGTATTACAATGATACTGTGGGGCATAAGCCTATTTGTGAAAGTATTTCAGTATCACCAACATGCATTATTTAAGCATCTATGGGCCTTATTCATCTAGTGGCCATCTTGGATCCATCTTGGATCCATCTTGTAGAATGAATGCAGGATTCCCCATTAAGTTCCACCACTCAGCCAGCGTTTAGAACCAAGATGGCTGCTATAAGTGTAATATAACTGCAGTTTGATCCTTTTGTTGTGTGAAATGTGTAGATTGCTCTTCCGGTTTTCCATCCGTGGATGTTCAGCCAGAGAGAGAGAAGATCTCAGAGGAGGAGAAGATGGAACCCATTAAGACCAACAGTCAGAGCGCTGACCAAATCAGAGACATCGCTGATGAGGTCACCAACATCCTTCAGAGAGCGGTGGGTGAGTGCCCCACATTAAATGGGATAATGACAGATATATGTCCCACCACAGCATAAATACTGCGTGTCATTCCATTGAGAAAACTTAATTTAAATGAAATGAAATGGTGTTTCATTGATTGGTTGAAGATTACACTAGACTAACACTGCATTAATCCCACAGGCCTTCCTTGGTACATCATTTTCCATATTTGATTAACGTGGTGACTTGGTGGTGCATTTTGGACATGTGTATTGTACTGTGTTTGTACAGGAGGTGAAAGTTCAATGGGGGTCTGTCTCTTGTGTCCTCGCTGGTTTGGTCACATTTGTGGCGAGCGTCACCGTTACATACCTTTGCCGGCACGCCACAACCGGACCCCACCCATCACTGCGATGAACTCAGCTGAACCTTTCAATTGATTTGCTCGACTGGTGAAGGCTCACGGGGCATTCCAGAGGCCATGTTTGGCCCGTGTTTCCACTTCCTGTGCAATGATGTCATGAGAGGAAGAGTGAATGGAGGTGGTTGTTGTGGAAGAGCTTTGCCAATAAATAGCCCCACCATGTGGACACCTCAAACACTTTGTGTGTGTGTGTGTGTGTGTGTGTGTGTGTGTGTGTGTGTGAGAGTGTGTGTGTGTGCATGTGCGTGTGTGTGTGTGTGTGTGTGTGTGTGTGAGAGAGAGAGATGTGTTCTTTGGAACCGTCTGGAGAGTTCAATT
>OMKQ01094855.1:0-21087 GCA_900302335.1 Phycis phycis
GAGGCAGTGCCGTAAAACTGTAGTACCGTTTATCCTCAACAGAAATGAAATGTAAAGGAAATGCAAACCATTCAAAAAGAAGAGTTTTCATACCGGGAACTCTTTGAATCCCAAACCCAACATTGAAGGACGTTGTTTGTTTATCAAGCTGGAAGGGAGATTGCTGTTAGCTTTTTCTTTCTTTCTTTCGTTAACCTTGTGTTCTTTTTGACCTAAAAGATTAAAGATTTAGGCCTCGTAAAATTAAGTATACATAGCCTTGCCTCTGAAAAAATGTGCCAAAAGAAATTTGGCCAATGAAGATAAGAGTTTAAGACTAGGAAAGAGGCCTGGGGAGAAAGAGAGGATTTAACCCATGTTTAATGAAAACAAAACTATCTGTTTGGAGCCGTCAATAAGGATTTGGTGTTTGAATGGATGAGATTACTACATTCACGTAGCTTTTTTTTCTTTCTTTGCTTTTGTCAGTGGCATGCATGTCAACAGAAGGGGTCTAATTGACTGGAAAGAGAGATGGCGTAACCTTGTCAACATAAAGACAATAGGCATGGTGTAAACAAGATGGCTGTCAATATCTTGTTTTGTGTTAGTTGTGCAATATTTTCCTCGGAAGAAAAGATTTTTCTTTGCCATCACATACTGACTGCGGCTTTCCACAATGATGTGGGAAACTGTTGGCAACTTTGCTGTTGCTATCCTATATGTTTTATTTATACGACATGATTTCCCAAAGGTTGTATATTACTTGTGGACTTTTCATACTTATTTCTTTGTGTCAATAAGGGTTTGTTTCAAGGTGTTGGCAAATAGTTAGATGGTAACATGGAAGGCATTGAGCAGGAGGGGGAGGGGCAGATTATTCAGTGTTTTATGAAGTTTGCATTGGATGGAAAAAAAAAAAAAGATGTGAATGAGCAAGTGCCCAGTTGTTTAGTGTAGTTGGTTAGTTGTGTAGGAAGTAGTGGTGTGTTTGTATTAAATTGTGCGGTCTATCAATCCCATCAGTGTTATAGCTATTACATTCTATTGGTGTGTATTTTTTACCCTGAAAAGAAGCTACTGTTTTTTTTTTTCGTTTTTTTTTCTTCTTCTGTTGGGTGTCAACACACTCCTTTTCCTCATTATGTGTGCAGTTAAAATGATTTCCAACACTACTTCTTCAGATACACATCATAAGTCACCGTTCATAATCAGAATTGCCTATGGACATTGGTTAACGATTCACCTGTAATTTAATTGATGAGATGACCTATTGTAGATAACGCATTCCGCTTTTCATTTGAAAAGAAATGTGCTTTGTACTAGTAGATGTAGCCCTAAAGAAAAAGGAAGACAAAAAATATTGAGTATGATTCGGTGACTGAATGTTTATAGTGAATGAATAGTAAGGCATGCAATGTAAATTATTTTACAATTATATGTCACGCATCTTTTGAATAAAAATGTCATTGTTTCTGAAAAAAAAAAATGTCCAGACTGTTCAGTTTTTTGTTCCGGATTTGTATATCTGTTCAAGCGTCTTGTCGATACATGGATGTTAATGGTGATTATTATGATTATGATTATGAAGTAGAAGGTGCTATGCATATTGAACGCCTACCTCTGTCCGTGGTGCTGAAGTAGGTCCACGTGACCCTCCTCTTTGCCTATGATGTGTGTTTACGCCCCACTTTGGGTTTCATGCTTTTTTTTTGTAGCCACACACAAACAAAATAGCTTCGTCGACAGTTTCACTCAAAAGAGTAAACAATAAAGAAAGATAACGTGATTGTGCTCTAAGGGTTGTGGACTATTTCGGATCGCCATTTCCAGTCGCCAGTCTCTATAATGGACACCGACTACTCGGGATTAGAAAACCCTCTCTACAGCGAGCTCAAATATTTTTGTAGGAAGATACAGGAGGCCTATCACGAATTTAAGGAGGATTTAATACCGTATAGAGATGATCGGTTTTACAGGTAGGTATGGTTTATCAATACAGTAATGGTGAATACATTTCACTGCAGTGCGAATTTGAGAAGACTGCAGTGAATTGTGTTGCCTCCACCTAATTTAACAATGCATGGTTTATTGTCGCATAATAGGGAAAAATAAAGTTTGAAAGGACCGTAAATTAGCTTGTCATCAAACTGAATCAAGTGAAAACCTGGGCATTTTCTTTCGGTGAGAAAATGTTATTCACCCTTCAAAGAATGCAATGCATTCAACCAAATGTATTCCATGCAGCACGTCGCATGTTTAAGCGCTACCTTCTCGATTCAAATTTACTCAATTAGGCTTTCGGCTAGAAAATATTAATATTTTCCAGCCTTTGGGAAGCACAGCTTTTGTCAACCTACTACTAGCCAACGCAAAAAGTCTACCTACCACTATTTTGTTCATTAGGCCCCATATTGCAAAGTAGTTCTGACATTCAAATGTATCTACCTTGTGTGTGCAAAGCACATATTATTGCAAAACGCATTTCAAATCCACTACTGACCAGCATAATTAATTAATTCAATAAAACCCTTTGATGTTTCGCATTGTCAGATCACTGACGATCGGTTCTGACGCAGAGCTCCCCTGTGCCCACGTGACTTTAGCCCCTCCCCGTTCGATGACGTTGCATTCCAGTTGTCGCAAACTGGTGCGTGTACACGGATGTGGATTCTATTTGACTTGAGTCTTTTCTTTCCATGTAAAGAGTTGAAAGTCTAACAAGATGGATTTGTAAGTGAACAACTGTGTTGGCTATATCCATATTGTGACTCTGAAGCTTCGGCGTTAGGTCCCAGTGCCAACCACTTATCGTGGCCTCCAGAGGAAAGGCTGGAGGTGTTTAGTAGTGTTAACGTACCCACAGCCCAGGCGGTCCAGCTTCTCGATCGTAACATTTAGATTAACTCGTTGTGCTTCTGATAATATATCACTCTAGTCCTATCACTTTGTTTGGCTTCATGTATTTAACCAATTTTGGTTGCCTTGTTTTTCCGTTTGCTGCCGTTCTCTACGTTACATGTGGACATTTTTTTTTTAGCTAGGATCTGATGAAAGGTCTATTACTCGTACCGTTGCGGTAGAAACTGTATATTTTCAAAGATTAGCAATGCCTCCTGGCTTTCGTATGTTATCTCTCAATGAGCTGTGTCTTGTCTAAACAGATTGGCCCCCATGCGGCTTTACACACTGTCCAAAAGACATTTTGTCTTGGTCTTTGTGGTGTTCCTGGTCTGCTTTGGCCTCACTGTTTTAATTGGTATTTCAGGTAAGTTTGAACAGCACCCCGCATCTAACACACACTGTAACGTTATCTACATACAGTATGTATTATTATTTTTATATTATTATTTTTGTGTCCTACAGGTCCTAATGTCATCAATCAGCAGCAGAATCCTGATCAGTTGCTTCTAAAGAACCACTCTGGAAAGGTGAGGCGTGATGACAAAATACCTTTGTTGTTCAATTTAGTTGAAGATTGTTTTATTTTTGAAGCCAATGTGGATCATCTCCAATGAAAATGCCTGACAGGAACATTGTTTTCCTTTTCTATTGCTTAAATATTATTGCTGATAGTCGTCACATAGCGAACAACATGCATAGTCATTGCAACTTCTTGCCCAGCTGCAGTAGAATATGCAGCATACTGCTTGTCACCGTTACGTCATGGTCACAATACAAGATACATTTTTGTATTTTTCATGCTGGGTTGATGATTGCTTTCAATGCCTGCCATGAATATGCACTCTTCACTCTCTCTCTAGACCTGAAATCCTCTGTTTTAGACCCAAACATAAGGATGTGCTATATACCCAATAGTGCCAACTCTAATCAATGTCCAGGTTTTCCTAACCTGCCTCCTGGAACAGTTTTGTCTCATCTAATGAAACCATTCAACCTTATTGTTTGTGGCGTCTTACTTTCCGTGGTGAATATCATTCCCCTCGCCTTGGGTCATATGCTTTGTAGTAATTGATCTTATTTTTTTACCAAATCCATTTTTTCAGCCGGTGCCATTTAACTTGAAGTCGCAGCCCCTCACCACCTACAACCAGCAGCTGTGGCTGACCTGTGTGATGAAGGTGGTGCGTCCTAATGGTAACAGCCCGCACCGCGCATGCCTCCCTCCACAATAACGTGTGCCCTTCTGTTTACTGCTACATCCTCAAGGTATAGCAGGTGTATATTCAGGTGCAAATCTTTCCTTTTCCAGTTCTTTCAACTAAAACTCCATATTGTGATCTTTATTTACATGTACATCCACTCATAATGATTGAATGAATTATTGAATTATTATTGATGAATTAAAGTACAAAACCCCTAGTGCATTTTGATAGATTTTCATAATAATGGTGACTAAAAGAGATTCATACGTCACAAGATCACATTGCAATCATACACACCATTGTCCTGCCGCCGGTGTGACAAGCCCCTCCCCCTACTGACGTGACCCCTCTGTGACCAGTGGGGGCCTTCAAGAAGCCCCTCGAGCTCAACGTGGTGCTGAACGGAGTGATGCCGGACGGCAGTGTCACACACATCAGCAACAACGTGAACCAGAAGTCACGCACGCTGCAGTGTGCTGACGTAAGTGTCCACAGGCAATCCCAAGATATGCAACATACTTGTTGATCTGCTTTGGGTTTCGGGCTCAAAACCAATGGGCCTGTAATCTGTAGGCATCTGTGAGCAAGATGCCTGACCCCGTTCTCCTCCTTACTGTTGTATAACTAGAATTCCCAGTAAGTCGGTTTGGATGAAAGCATCTGGTAATTACTAAATGCTTTGAATGGTCAAAATCTACACTAAATGGATATGGCATTAAGAGGCAGGCCAAAATCAATTTACGAAAATGAACGCTTATATGGTTGTTTATTCATCGACTGTCCTTTTCCCAATGCAGAAGTGTGACGAGATCATCGTGGTCCACCTTGGATACATAAACTACACCTGCTATCAGATTGCTGTGAGCTTCAAAGGCCTGGAGAATGTCACATCTGTCTTTAGTGTCAATTTTGTGGTAAGTGGCTTGGGAAACGTGGTTCTTGAAATGGATTTGAAGATCATTGATTTGTCATAGGAAAAAAAAAACTGACTGTGTTTCTCTGCACACAGTGGAAAACATACAACCCCATCTTCTCTCAAGTGGAAATCTGGTTCCGCTTTGTCTTTGTGGTCCTGACTTTCATGGTCACGGTAAGAAGAGAAGCTTGAATTCCTCTATTATTGATGCCATGGTTGAAGAAGTTAAGATAGTAGATTCAATTATCCTTTACCACATGAAAAAAGCAATTTGACTTGGTGAGTTCTGCTCACTTTTGCTCAGTTTATATTCTTATTAGGCTTTATTTGTGTGAGCTGGCTCTTATACTGTTGTAATCTTGTTTCTCTTTATACTTATTTTTATTTGGCTGTTGGCTGTTTTGGAGACACAACATTTTTATTTTCTTGATTCTAACGTGTTTCGGTGATTTATATCATATCAAGTGTTGAAGTCTTTATCACTTACAGACTCTGTTACAAAATATTCATCTTGGCTGGGAATCACGTTCTACTAATTGTATACTTTCAAAATATTCAATTAATATTATATTTTATAATGATAGTCACTGTGAATTTAACTACTTCAGAATTCACATTTTGACCGAAAAAGATGTATTATATACTTTGATATCCTATTATACACTACGTCTCATTGACTACCATTGAGCCTTGCTTAGAGTGTGATGACGTCACCCTGCTCTTGCCCATGCTTGCTTTAACAAAAGGTTAAGGTGGTTCTTGTTACACTGGCGTTGAAATTATTCAGTAATTGGAGTTAACAACCCCTGTTTATATTGCAATGGGTCCCAATGGAGACTCTCGCCTTCCTTGACACAACAGTCTCGTCTTTTACGCCATTTTTAAACTCACGAATAAACTAAAATACTTGAAGGGACAAGACGCATGACCACGTCCAATAATAGTAGTCCGAGTTAATACATAGAAACCTTTTCTAGTGTTTCGTCCACTAGACAAAACACTAGAAATGTTATGCTTTTGATTTTACCTCACTTCTGGATTAGTACAATTAGTACATTTAAACAATAGTGTGACATGGCTGTCACGCTACTGAAGAGTCATACCAAAGGAAATGATCTGCACAAAAAAACAACTGATGCGTGCACTTCCAGCTGGATCAATATGTTTATATATTAACATTGACATCGATTAGTTTATGTTTATATACATTGTATTTTCCAGTGTTTGTTTGCTCATTCGCTGAGGAAGTTTTCCATGAGAGACTGGGGAATAGAGCAGAAGTGGATGTCCATCCTCTTGCCGCTACTGCTGCTCTACAACGGTACGTTTCAGGCGGAAATCGCTTCTTGATTTTACCAGCTGGTGTTGTAACATGGGGACCAGTGGCTACTGGTTGGCAACGGTCCCCTGCGTAGGCTGGTAGGTAGACCTACCGCTCTTACATCCGGGACGACACTCTCCTGTGTGGTGTCAATGTCTGGCTGAAACAGGAAGAAGTCTCTGGATGTCTTTTTCAGTTTTCTCTGCAACCGTTCATCCGATCAACTTGACACTGGGCGGTGTATTGCTGAGGACCTGAAGGAGAGCAGTGTTGTTGAGTGTGTGTTGTTTGGATGAGCGCTTTTTTATTTTATTTTATTTTAATTTTTTGGGATTAAGCTTCAGTACCAGAGGCCAAGCAGTCGACTTGATTTTTTGTGTTCCTTTAACATGTGTGTACAGTGAGACCCCAAAGAAGCTCATTCTGAGGGCCCATTTGTTCCTTGTCTCCTTTCAGACCCCTTCTTCCCACTGTCGTTCCTGGTCAACAGCTGGTTCCCAGGGACGCTGGATGCCTTCTTCCAGGCTCTCTTCCTGTGTGCCCTGCTGCTCTTCTGGCTCTGCGTCTACCATGGCATCCGGGTCCAGGTGAGTCCAGCGTCAACTGGCTTCTCTCTCCTCTCTCTGTCTTTAGCGCTCTCTTTAGCTTTCTCTTTTGTTCTCTCTCTTTCTCTTTAGCCCTCTTGCTCTCGCTCTCCCTCAAGGTGATATAGCAGGTCATCATGACTGGTTTCTGTTGTGGTTGTTTTGATCCTGCACTCCTCTTACCTATAAAGTGCTTGTGCTGATTGTCTTGGTTGTGGAGATGAGTAAAGCCAAGTTCAGAACAAAAGATTTGCGACAAAATGGTTTACAATGCTGCAGAGAAACTTGCAGCGGTGTGAACTGGTTAGTGGCGGAGCTTCTGAACCCGTGACACTGGGCCTCAAGACTGAGATGTCAAATCGCACAGTGTGGTTTTAGATCGACCCCTCCATTTAAACATGCTGGGTAATGGACTGTAACAGGGACAACACAGTGACTTGTTTGCAGCATACCAAAAGTATGTGACAGTAGGCCCCACCTCAACCTCAGCGACAGCGGCAGTAGCTCAGTGTATAGAGCGTGTGGACAGAGTGGGTTGTCCACTAACCGTGAGGTCGGCTGTTCGATCCCCTTGATCCCCCTCCTCCAACCGTTCACATGTCGAACCCCACAAATGTACTCATTGCAAGTCGCTTTGGACAGAAGTGTCTTCTAAATCCCTCTTTATTTATTTGATATGGGGTTTCATAACAATGTAACAAGTGGGAACGTCAGTATTGATATTTTGTTTCTCAGTAGTTGCCAGAAGAGCAGTGTTATCAAGTCTGCCCACTGGTGAAATACAGTCCCTGTAGTTTGTGTTTTTGTTTTTGGATGAGCCAGAGCAGCATCAGCAGCTCCCTGCTCCTGGCCTAACGTGAGCACCCTGCCACAGAGCTCCACAAATCTGCTCCATGTGAATTGCCCAGTTTAAGAAAGTTCCCTTGTTCTTTTGCAAGCAGTCGCCTGATGCAAAAGGTTTTGTTTGCGAATCATTGATCTGAATTTGGGCTGAACGTGGGAATTAAAAGATTGAATTTATTTTATTAAGCATAACAATTGTCCCGTCAACCAGAGGGATTACGAACAATTACAAACTATTTTTTTCATTCTGCATGCCTTTTTCTTTTCTCAGGGGGAGAGAAGATTCCTCACCTTCTACATGCCCAAACTGATCATCGTTGGCCTGCTCTGGCTCTCGGCTGTCACTCTGGGGATATGGCAAACGTGAGTCAGGATGCTCTGTCCAGCCGGTGGTTCATTACATGTTAAGTGCACACAACGGCGTGCTGCTGTCTTGCATTTTCTCATTCTCATGCACTTGCAGGGTCAATGAACTTCAGGATCCTACCTACCAATACAAAGTCGATATATCCAACTTTGAAGTGAGTTGTTTTCATGATTTTAATGACAAGTTGTTGTTGGACTTGTTTTACGTTAATGAAATTACTGCTTCGGCAACAGTTCAATTACATAGCCTTAACAGGCTTATGAAAGCAGTTCATAATTATGATCATACACATGATAATTACTATCAATTAGTGTAATATAGTATGTTTTGTTTCTTGAATGTGTGCCCTGTGAATATAGAATTTGTAAATGTGTTCTACTTTGTCTATCTGCAGGGCATGAAAATCTTCTTCCTGATTGTGGTGGCCCTCTACATCCTCTACCTGATCTTCCTGATCGTGCGAGCATGTTCAGAACTCAAGAATATGCCTTACTCAGGTAGCTCAGTATATTGTTGCAATTGTCACGCCCCTTAGGAACATGTTCACTATGTAAACACATGTCAAACATATCACCAGATCTCCGGCTGAGGTTTTTGACGTCGTTGACCCTTGTGGTTCTCATTATAAGGTATGTTTCTTGAGGGATTTAAGACACAGATTGGTCACCATGTTGGGACCTGTACTTTTTCTTTTCATTCATTGCGTGTTCATTTTGTACTTTGACCTAGTGTATTAATGTCTCTAGCATGGCCATCCTCTACCTGCGGTTCGGTGCCAAGGCTCTTCAGGACAATTTTGTGGCCGAGTTGTCTACCCACTACCAGAACTATATCCTTTTTCACTGTTGAGTGTTTAAGTTGGTTCATCTTTTTATATTGGTTCATGTTTGAGTCGGGTTTTCTTTGTCTGATTCTTCCTTAACTTGAATCTTACCAGCTGAATTTCTATCATTCTATGGCCTGCTCAACTTTTATTTGTACACACTAGCGTTTGTGTACTCGCCTTCTAAAAATGCTCTTTATGGTATGTATAACTCTAAATTGAAGTTGCCTCTTATTTTTTGTCTGATTTAGTATGATTGCATTAATGCTTCAATTTAATTTCCCAGACTCCCAGTTGAAGGACAACCCTGCATTCTCCATGCTGAACGACTCTGATGATGAAGTGATATATGGGTATGACTCGACTCCACAGTGATGCATTCAACAGCTGAAGTAGATAGAAGTACATGACACACCGATCTGTGTCTTACAGGCTCCGTTTATGGACTCCGTTTGATTTAACATACTCTACCAAACTCACATTTTGCCTCTTGGTATCATTTTTGTTGCAGGAGTGACTACGAAGAGATGCCACTGCAGAATGGCCGGGCCATCAAAGCCACCGCCAAGTACCAAGACGAGAGTGACAGTGACTGAACGCATCTCCCTGTTGCTCCACTTTCCCGGGGTTGAAGAGTACGGATTTGTACCGTGGCCAACCCATGTGTACATATGGGCGGAAATAAAACATTTAACTGTACATAAATATTTTTTTTAAGAAAGTTTAAATGTGTACTGAATGTCATTCTGCTGAAGGTTTGCAGGTATACCATGTTTCTAACGGTTTCTAATGGATCTAAGAGATTTTCAGTCACATAACAAAAGCCCATCCATATTCACACTCCTGACAGTACTGTACAGTTTGTATTGCCAGCATTAACTATGATAAGGATGGGAATGGTGCCAATATGGTATTAGTCATGGGTTTTGTTAATATTTTAATATTGTTTTTGTATGTGCTGTATGTTCAACCACTGTGTCTGTGCTTGTTTTACTTCTATTGCCAACAATATGACCACGGGAGTTTTCCTTTGGAATTATGATTCCACAATGTCAGATTTAAAATGCCACTTTAGCATCTATGCAGCTCTATATATAGGCCGCCTCTTGACGGACAACTATTTGGCTAGAAACATTGGCTTGTTCTAGGACTTACATTTATTAATCGAAGCAATTTTGTTGTGTAGCAGCCTATGATTGCACTTACTTTAAGTTGTTTTGACTGTTGTGATTGTACTTGTTTTCTTCTTCTGTAACTTGTATCATGCGTTTGGTGTGACGGTGAGAAGAACGGTGAAAGGACCAGTGACGTTGGCTGTTGATGTGACGCCATGAGACGCGCCATTTTGAGACGGATATTAAGTATTTAAAGGAACCCATTTACTTTTTCAATAACCACTTTCCACTCATTTTAACGGTGTTGAGACACATTGCTATATTTATAAAAGTGCAACTCGTGGGTGACTGAAAATCAAATCAAAAGTGTATTCTGATCGAGATTGTGCCTTGACTGTCATACCACGGTTAAATTGCATTTGATCGAAATTTCGTTTATTTGATGAATGTAACTGTTGATTTTAGTATATATACTGTTTAAGAGGGGTACATATGGGACCTCTGTGTTTGAGGGACCTACTTGCAATATATTTGTTGCTTTATGAAATAAAACTGCACTCAATCAGAATGCAAAACAAAAGTTCATCCAAACAGTACACTTATATGTCAAATGTATCCTTTATAAACATGGGGAAGGATATACAATACTTGTCATCTCAAAACACACACACTCCGAAGTAACTTATTCAGATGGCCAGGCCAAAAACGCTGATTATGCAGTACATGGACTTATTCTCCCATCTCACCGTGCAGCTTCCTGTTGTAATAAAATAGAACACAAATTGTCATTCACTAGCTTGTTCAGCTTTTCATTGACTACTTTTGAAAATAACACTCGTATTACAATAATAACACTTAATCTCAAATCTTGCGTGGAAGTCTGAAGGGTGTGCTTTGGCAATCCTGTGGCATATATGAGCAAGGTGGTATGAATTTGCAGATCAGAAAAAGAAGCCTCCACACTTACCATCAGTGGTATTGTCCCAGAAGCAGGTGCTGGCTGTTTGCAGACCAGCTCCATTCTTCTGCATGATAATACAGTTAACTGAAAGTGCACACACAAGCTAATTAAGAAAATCAACCGAAAGCCGAAAAGGGAGCAAAGTGGGTTTCGCTGTTCGCAACCAACTTACCAATGTACTTGAAGGGTTTGTTAAGCTTGCCAAGTTGACCCAGGCACTGCTCCACTACATTATTGGTCCACTGGTGTACTCGGCTGTGCTGATAGGCATTCGCTCCTATGACTCCTTCTACAGACTGGCCCACACGGCGGGATTTAAGTTCGAATAACATCACAATAAAAGCAATAGCACAATAAACTACTTAATCAATGAATTGACTACTAAAACACAATTGCTTGTTCGCCAGGTAGATCCTAGATGATGACATCATGGCAGTGGTTAGTAACCATCATGGTGTCCTTAGCAACGGGTCGCTATCCGTAAGCAATACTAGCTAGTGTTAGCAAGTCCACATTTAGCTACGATGAATACGCAAAAGTAGGCTTGCTTATGTCTTACCTCTTTTATGATTGTGCTCACCTCTTCTACGACGAAGGAAGTCTGTAACAACAGAAACAGAAGACAACGGTTAATTTCACCCCCAACAGTTGACTGGATGAACCTACTATATGATAGTTGTGTGCTATTTATTGTACTAGTATGAATCATAACTACCCTTAACTACATGCAACATAACTACACTCAAATATGATGAAAAAGTAGATAAACCGCTCGTTCAATATGACTAACTTGCCTCCTCTGCTGTTTGATACTCTTCCATCTCAAGCGCCTGTTCGCTCTCTTCACTACAAGCCGCAGATCACTCGTGCACACGCGCAGTTGCATCAACAAGTCATTGTGGGGTAAATTTAAGGATAGTTCACCCAAATACAAATTTGTATTGCTTTTTTCAACATACACAAGTCTTTGTGTGGTACATCAAAGGATAGTTCACCCAAATATAAAAAAAATGTCAACTGTTGTCTTCTATGGCGGCGTATTGATGGCATTACAAAAAATAAATCTAAGATTACGTTACTATTTTATTGTTTGTAATACAGTGAATAAATCATCTAAAAGTAGAAATTGTATTCTGTTTGTTTTCAGGATGCCAAGAGTGAAGAAGAGGGTTACTAACAGAGGGGTTCCCCTCAATATTTTGGAGCAAGCATCAAATTTAATTAGGGATGAGGGCAGGAAAGTCAGGGCAGTGGCCAAGGACTTCGCCATCTGTCACACCACCTTATTCCGTTTCCACAAAAAAAGACAGAAACTTGCAGCTGAGGGATCGGATGAGTTACCGAGTGCAGGGTACTGGACCATCAGGAAAGATTTCTCAGAGGACCAAGAGAGGAGCCTCAGTGAGTATTTAAAAAGGGCAGCTGACTTATACTATGGGTTGAGTCCCAAAGAGGTAAGATAAATATACGAGAAAAACTAATTTGAATGAGAAATGTGTATGAGAGAGAAAGAGAGAGAGAGAGAGAGAGAGAGAGAATTACTATTTACATTTTATTTCAGGTTGCAACTTTCCCCCAGTGAGACCAGGATGGCTGGTGTTGACTGGTTCACTGGCTTTCTAAACAGGCACCCCACTCTCTCGATAAGGCCTCCCCAAGCCACAGGCCTTTTGAGGGCAGCCAGCTTTAATCGAACGAATGTTCACAACTTCTTCGACAATCTGAGTAAGGTTATGGACAAACGCAAGTTTGAACCACAAGTTGGACCATCAATCTCTGGGATGGGTACAGAAGACTTCTCGCCAGAAGCTATCCGGCCACATCCCAAAGCAGGAGCCAGAAAGGAATGTGCAAAAGGAAGGAAACGACGCTCAACTGCCATCCTCACAGACACTCCTGTGAAGGAGGCATTAGAGACAGAAAAAAACAAAACTCTGCTGCAGAAGGCAAAAAAAAGAATGGGAAAAAAGAAAACCGCAAAGAAAAGTGTCAAGAAAACCAAAAATCTGCCCAAAAAAAAGAGAGAAGAATCCGACTCTGAAGAGGAAGAAGAAGTCTGCATTGTGTGCCTGGAAAGCTACTCAAAATCCAGGGAAGTGTGGCTGCAGTGCTGGATGTGCAAGTCCTGGGCACATAAAGATTGCACAAGTGGAGGTGCTTTTTACACATGCCACAACTGTGACTCTGCATGATGGAATTTCCTTTTCTTTATGTTGTTGTTGATGGCTTTCCAGGAGCCGGCAGAATTGTTGGAGGGAAGGAGGGTGAATTTATGAATCTTTGATGGGGGAAGGGGGGGGGGGTCATTTTGGGATGTCTGTGCACCTTCTTTTAGGAAACCCAAGGTCACAGTTCACATTCACAGGAGTGTGTCAAAAATCAGTTTTTAAAACAGTTACAATTTTTTTTTTTTTTTTTACAGTTTTTAAAACAGGGTTTTGTACAATAAATACATGTTTGATAAAAGTTTGTTGCATTGCAAATTGTTCCTTTCTTCCTGTCTAACACTGAAATATGGAGAGATTGAATAGCATCCGTAGCCTAACATCTGCACATTGACTCAAGGTAGGCCTATATTCTACACATAAACAAACAAAAGTCAATAACTTATGATACATGTTACTAAATAAATAAATAATACTAGAATATTATTGTATAAATAAATAATACTATAATATTAATGTAAACAATACATATTTTCAGAATACTATGTTCATTGAGGCAAAAAGCATAAGTTAATTAGTGAAATTGAATGTATTTGTAACATGTTGCAACCGTCCCTGATCGTGTTGCTGTGCTGTACTGTGCCCAGGGTTGGGGTCGGTTGCAACATCTGACTTCTTCCGTTCAAATAAATATTGTGAACGATATGTCTTTTAATGGTATGGGTAATTTGTTATTGGTATGGGTAATTAATTATTGATATAAAAACCTGTGGCGTCATCTATGATTAATTTTGCACCATTGGTTTCCGCATGGTTTCCGCATGTCACACTATGTCGCGGTCATACGACACGTCCGCTTCATTTCATCAATGGTTCGCGCTTGTCTGTTGTGATGGCTGCGGCCCCAGTAAAGAAAATGTTGGTGGTCACCGTTCAGAGTTATACGGGTTCAGGCGCCGTGGCAATACATTTAAAAACGCATTGAAATATCTCGACACCGCTATAACGTGGCACGAAGTTCTGGAAGAACTGTGCCCAGATCTTTACCCATCCCTTCTCCCCTCGAGTCTTACAGTGACCGTGTCGACTGATGTCAAGGAGACCACTAAACTTTTACGGGTTGGAGACCCAGTCAGTGACGTCACGATATGCAAATGTTTTAAAATTCATACCAACGTAATCACCATGATCTTTTTTACTTTGAATTAAAAAAAAAGACCCTTTTCTTTTTTTGTTGTTGTTACTGCAAACAGAAATATTTTTAAGGATGGCCTAATTGTATCTGGGAGTCGCGCTCGTGGTTGCGGCTAACAAGCAGCCCGCCTTTTCAGGGCCTGTACGCCACAATGTAGTAGTGATGGGAATTCCGGCTCTTTTTAGTGAGCCAGATCATTTGGGTCAGCTCAGCAATAACAGCCGGCTCTTTCGGCTCCCAAACGGCTGTAAGTACTACTTCTGGATTTTATAATTCAGCCTAATTTAGCAAATGCTATGCCACCTGTACAAGCTGTTTGAACGCCTGATCCTCAACAGGCTTGCCCCAGTCACTGAACCAGCTGTCATCCCTCAACAAGCTGGATTCCGACCTGGCAAATCCACAACAGGTCAACTTCTGAATCCCGCACAGCACATTGAAGGCGGCTTCCATAAAGGACAGGTTACAGGAGCCATCTCTGTCTGCCGCATATGACACTGAACCACCGCCTCCTCCTGAAAAAGATCTTGGAGAATACCAAAGACCTGGCACTCACGGACCTCATCGGAGGCCTCCTGAAAGATAGGAGCTTCTATGTTGTCCTTAACAACAAGCAAAGTCGCTGGCGACGACAACGGAATGGCTTACCCCAAGGCAGTGTGCTTGCTCCACTATTATATAACATCTACACCAATGACCAGCCAATGGACCAGAACACTGAGCGGTTCATCTACGCTGACGACCTCTGTGTAACATCCCAAGAGAGTACGTTTGAAGCTGTAGAAGAGAATCTCACCTCAGCCCTAGATGAGCTACATCTCTACTACAAACGCAACCACCTACACACAAACCCTGTGAAGACCCAAGCCTGCTAGTTCCATCTCAGGAACCAGGAAGCAAACAGACCTCTTAACATCACATGGTCTGGAACACCTCTTGAGCACTGCACCAACCCTGTCTACCTTGGTGTAACACTGGATCGCACTCTCTCCTATAAGGAACACATAAAAAACACCAAACTGAAAGTTAACTCCCGAAATAACATCCTCCAGAAGCTGACCAACTCCAAATTGGGAGCCACAGCACACACTTTAAGATCTACTGCTCTGGCCCTGTGCTACTCCTCTGTGGAGTATGCCTGTCCTGTTTGGGAGATCATCCCACGCCAAAAAACTAGACCCAGTGTTGAATAACACCTGCGCTTAATCACTGGCTGCTTGAAGCCTACCAACATTAACAACCTGCACCTCCTCACTGGCATTGCCCCTGCTGATGTCAGATGGGAAGTTGCCAGCCGAGTAGAGATGACCAAGGCCACCAGTGATGAACGCCACCTCCTCTACGGATGTGTACCCCCGGCCCAACGGCTGAAGTCCAGGAGAAGCTTTCTCAGCCATGGCCAGCCCCTAATAATATCACAGGAAGAAACCAGACTCAAACTATGGACACAAAGGCTTGAGGACGACCCCCCTCCTATTGACATGGGTATCCCTCCTTCTGAATCCCTCCCTCTGGGCTCAGAAGCACCATGGGTCCAGTGGAAGACGTTCAACCGCCTGAGAACAGGAACAGGGCGATCAAAAGGCGTCATGGCCAGATGGGGCTATGAAACTGGCCAAACCACCTGTGAATGTGGAGAGGAGGACCATACAATGCAGCACTGCCTTGTCTGCACCCTACTACCCAACCAGTGCAGCTCAAAGGATCTCGCATTGTTAAATAAAAACGCACTGTGTGAAGAAATGGGAAACTGTCATCAAGCTTCAAAGACACGAAAAGAAGATCTTATTCCATTGCCACTTTTATTTGACTCATTCTTCCTACAATTTTGGAAAAGGCCTCGTCCAAAACATTTCATTGTACAGTATCACTCTCAGTGATACTGCACATTTAACAATAAACGACTTGAACTTGAGCTTACTTTATTTCAAATGTAGTTTGGCTTTGTGCATTCCGTCATGTATTCTTTTGTAATGTTTTGCTAACCTTTTCTTTCCACAACCGTTTCCCACTGGCCAATGCTTTTTTGCAGTAATAATTGTTTATAAATAAACGTACATTGGCACTGTACGTGTATTTATCCATGTTTTACCATTTGCATGTGAACCACTTTTACCGCTATTGCTTTCTTTTTTCGCTTACAAAATAAAGAACGAGCAAAGTTTTATCATAGCAAATTTACTTACACATTTGTACAATGGGCTTACACTTTCATGTTACAAAAAACAATCCAAATGTTTACACAACTCAGAGGTTTCAAAACTGTACACCCTATTAAAAACCGAAAAATGACAATGACAAAAAAAGACAGACCACACATTCCCATTAACATGAAGTTAATTGAAATCATACAAGTCCCTTCATTTTTGAGTGATGGGGAATGAATTCTGGTCCATTAACTCGCCCACTCTCTCCTGGAGTATCTGAACCACCTCTGCGAGAATAAAGACGTGTGTGTCATCAAGATCCTGGATAATGAACTTTTTTCCTAGGGCACAGGTCTCGTCCAGGTATAGGAGAAATTGCTTCATGGCTGGGTCACTGTGGAGTGAAATATTACAAATAAAAATGTGTGTCAAATAGAAAGGCCGAGAGGCGCAATGGAGGCCACCATTCTTACCATTCCACAAGAACTCCTTTTAGCACGTTCACCATCTTGATTGGTGTTGAGGAAATTTGTAGTCGGTTATGCGTAGCTCTGTGTGCAGTCCTCTGCAACACAAGATGCATTTATCACAGGGGCTAGCCATCGTATTGACTTTTAGCATAGAAGATCCAAGATTACTAGGAGTCATGTCAATCCAACTAAATGGCAACGCATTAGCTGAGCTCATAATCGCAGACAACATGTGTTAGTGTTTGTTTCAGCCAAACGTAATAGACAACAATAAAAACTATTGAACTAGAACTGATAACTGGTTCCTACAACATCCCTTACCTTTCATTCGATTAAAATAAATACAATAAAAAGCTGCTTTTGTAGGCACATTAACAGTAAGACGTTAACGGACCGAATAATTAACTTAATTTACCTCCGGTTTTTAATAATCATGGACGTGTTGCTGTTAATCTCTAAATAGCTGATATCTAGCAACGATACCACCAATGCATTCTGGGATACGTTGGTAAAGTACGAATCGCGTCGAGGGACAAAATTTGTTTGTAAAAAAAAAAAAAAAAAAAAAAGAAGCCCTACTCTATAGCCCTACCGTGATATGGCATATCAAGACCGTTGATTATACGTTGTTTTGTGGTTGCCTTTACAACTTGATTCATTCAAGAAACCCAACTGCTTCCAAGCAAATTGATTTTATCTGAAAACCCTTAATGATACCACAAATGAATCAAACAAATGGCACGTACTTACTGAAGACAATGGCTCTAGTTATGTCCTGTCAATAATGTATATCAATTGCAAACTAGGGGGCTTCCTGTTTATTACTACGTATACTGAAAAATACATTAACACAAAAAACAGCAAATCCTCAAAACAATGACAGGAAAAAGGACCAAAATGGAACCCCAAACACATTGCAAAATAAAAAAAGTTAAAACCAGCACTCTGTCACAGACCAGGTCAGGTATGAGGTCTGCCACGTGTACACTGATGCAGGTGATTGCGAGCTTGCCAAGATATATACAGAACATTTTGTGATTATTGCATTTTGGTTGCAGCTACATTTGCGGTAAGGCTTGGAGAATTTAATTATGTAATAAAAAGTGATCCCATTTGATAGGGATATTGGACAAGACTTGGAGCGAAAAAACAGCCACACATTACTATGTGTATAGTTTAAGCCATAAGTTATACAATTGTATCTGTCGATTGAAAATGTTATTACCTCTATCCCTGACAAACACACCCACGCGCACACAGCATGGAGGGGAAATCGCCAAACTAACAAGAAGGACATGCTAAACTAAATGGGTTACAATGGCAGGCATATTTTTTGTGTGTTTCATTGTTTCAATTTACTTTTGTACATTTATAATGCATATTGAGCTAGGGCTATGGAGAAAACTTGATATAGACCCTTTGAGACCAATTAGACCAAGCAACCCAGTTGTCCATTACGCAGAAGCACTCTCCCATAGGCCAAGGAAAACAATCCTCCATTATGGATCCAGAGCAGTGGCCGTCTTTGCCGACAAGACATATTAGGCCTCGCCAGCCAGAATCACGGTGCTGCTTGTGCTGTCCATCAAGGCTGGTAGTTCTGGTGAATAAAGTCCAGCACTTCGTCCTTGGACAGTTTATCAGGGTCAACTCGTGTCTGTGAATCGTGAACTATGACCCCGTCCTCCCATGCCCAGAAAAGACGCTCCATGTGGCACACGCTGAGGGCATGAAAAGAAGAGGTGATGAATAATAATGTTATAAACGGTAAAGATGACATTGTACATGTAACCTTGGTACCGTGGGGTGTGGCTGCGATGGTGCATACCGGAAGGGGGTAACAGAGTCCGGTGGCATGGAGAAAGTGGAGTCCTTGGTGGTCTTATTGTAGAAGAATTTCTTTTTATGATTCTTGCTGTATGCCATGGTCCACGGTTCTGTTTTAGGAAGAGGATAACGGTAACATAACAAATAAATAAACATTGAAAATGATTTCCAATACAAATTCTGTCGTCTATCAAGGGGCATGGGCATGAACCACATCACCACACACACACACAGACAGACAGACAGACAGACAGACAGACAGACAGACAGACACACACACACACACACCATTGACAGTCTTGATGATGTAAAGTCCGGTCGGGAGGAAGTGCCTGTCGTCTCTGCCGGTGTAGGACAGACGCGGGACTCCGCCAGAACTTTTAGTCACCTTCATCTCCAGCCTGGAGACCCAAAACATTTATACAAAATAAATAAATGCCTCCATCACAGCTGCTCGATGCCATCTCAGAGGGAGTGGCTTCATGGCTCTTCTCATGCATACCTGACAAAGATCTTCTCCATCTCCTCCAGTCTGTACACCTCCTTCACCCTTTGCGACAAGAATGTAACATACGCCAGTTGGGTGGGAAAGGCTGTTGATGCATTTATTCATTATGGCTTATAGGTGCTCAGTGATCTATGTGTACCTGATGGGGTTCATGTCCGGTCGGCTGGGCTTGGACACGGCCTTCACAAACTTCTCCGCCATTTGGATTCTGTAGCAGACAGAGTGGCATGTAGAAATACATGCTGAACTTTGTGTGTTTACAGGAGTACTGTTGACCATAAGTCATATATTCCCGTAAGAAATCTAATATGGTTTTTTCAATTTAGGGTGGGGGTGTGTGAGTAACCTGTCCTGTCTCTTTAAGTATATAAAGTTGATATTTTGATAATATAATAGGAAAATGTTATGTATCCATATTAACAGAGACCTAGAGCATATAGCAGTGTTATGCATTCTCAACATCATTTATAACCCCCCCCCCAAATATCTTGAAATTAACAGTATACAACAACGTTAAAATGAACAGTGTAACAACACAAACACAGTAATAATGGTTTTTGTATTTTCACAACAACTAACTCCAACCTGGGCAAAACTATCCATTCAAGTTATTTGCAAGTAACACCAGCAGATCAGAAGGGAACATGCAATGTAAACAACAGAGTACAAAACTTCATTGAAAGTATTGGTTGAATGGAAAATCATTCAGGCTAATCTGGTTGAAAGTAGTTATGATTATTAATTATTAAATCAGTAACACTTCTTGTTGTATGTTTAGTTCATTGATCCAGCAATTCATTTAGTTAAAACATACAGCTATAAAGGCTACATAAAGTTGTGGAATCATTGTATTTGTTGTATGAGGAATGATCATTTGTGAACCGTGATGCAACACAGGCCGCAAGGTGCCAATAATGTGTCACATGGAAGTGTCATAAAAGTTAAAACCAGCATGTTAAGTGTTGAGAGCACTACTGGATACCATGAAGGCAATGCACACAGTTGCCATGAGTTTGTTAATGTAATGACTCGCAAAAATGTATTTTATATTTCCTTTTAGTTTTTTTGTACCTTTTTCTTCCTCATGTACAGCTACTTGTACAAAGCACACTGCACCGTCTCAGGTGAGTCTGCAGGAAGTGCGTACACACTGCACCGTTTCAGAAGGTGACTGCAGGAAGTGCGTACACACTGCACTGTCTCAGCAGGTAACTCTACAGGAAGTGCGTACACACTGCACCGTCTCAGGTGACTCTACAGGAAGTGCGTACACACTGCACCGTCTCAGCAGGTGACTCTACAGGAAGTGCGTACACACTGCACCGTCTCAGCAGGTGACTCTACAGGAAGTGCGTACACACTGCACTGTCTCAGGAGGTGACTTTACAGGAAGTACATACACACTGCACTGTCTCAGGAGGTGACTCTACAGGAAGTGCGTACACACTGCACCGTCTCAGGAGGTGACTCTACAGGAAGTGCTGCGTACACACTGCACCGTCTCAGCAGGTGACTCTACAGGAAGTGCGTACACACTGCACCGTCTCAGGAGGTGACTCTACAGGGAGTGCGTACACACTGCACCGTCTCAGCAGGTGACTCTACAGGAAGTGCGTACACACTGCACTGTCTCAGCAGGTGACTTTACAGGAAGTACATACACACTGCACTGTCTCAGGAGGTGACTCTACAGGAAGTGCGTACACACTGCACCGTCTCAGGAGGTGACTCTACAGGAAGTGCTGCGTACACACTGCACC